>PVJA010002023.1:71992-114025 GCA_004027025.1 Myocastor coypus | reverse complement strand
GAGAGAGAGAGAGAGAGAGAGAGAGAGAGAGAGAGAGAGAGAGAGAGCACCAGGAGAGGACTTCAAGGTTAAAAACAGGATGGAGGTATTTTTTTAGAACAAATTAGAGGAGCCAACTCTCTGTAGAAATTAACTGATAGTGGAATTTCAGCATTTGTAGATAGAAAAACGGTGTTATTCTGAAAATAGAAATGAGGGCTTTTGAATAACACAGACACAAATCCCAGAGTAGGTGGCCTGATAATAAGGGCCAGGGCAACAGAAAAGCACATGGAAGGACTCCAGACCCCACCAGTGCGGAGCTTCCTCCGCACTTGCTAAGGGGTGTGATGGGCTTAGGAAAAACGAATGGAGGGCTACCTTAGAGGCGTGCGAGGTAAGGGCACCAAAATCCCACATACATAGGTTTGCTATAAAATGTGCGTCTGTGTGCGCAGAAGACAATTACCGAAAGAGAGAGGGGTGGCCAGGCCACGCACTTTAAGTGTCTTAATTTTATGCTTAACAAGCAACTATACCCACATACAGAGGAAAGGAAGAGCACAGAAAATACAGCCAAATGAAGGCACAGTTTATTACTGTCTGGGGTTGGCTGCAATCTCCTACAGAGAATTCTTTATGCTCTGGGGGCCGGGTCAGCCACGACCCTTCACTGATTCTTTCGGCTTGCTTCCTACCCCGGGGCCAGGGTCAGGCAGGAGGACCTGCTGTGCTCTTTGCTTCAACTCCCGCCTAAATCTTGGATGTCAGCACTTCTGGAGTCCAGCAAAGCACACTGTCTAACAACAAGCTCTGGGAGAAAGCACAGAATATCCGGATAGGATTTGGCCCAGGGCGCAGGGTAGAGCTGGTTGGATTCCCGTCCTCTGTGTTCTTTGGCTTGGCTGGGAGGAGAACTCAGGGGAGCTTCCTTGGCGGCTCTTGTGCAGCTGGGTGGGAGAACCCGCCGGGGTTATGCAACACACACCCGATAAAGGCCTCACTCAGTTCTATGAGGCCAGAAATATAAAGTGCCTGGAAAGTGTTGTCTTTCTTTAAACCTAAACAGAATGAACCCCTTCTTTTAATCAGGAACATCCGTTGTTCCCACAGAGAAAGAAAAGTTCCCTAAATTGATCTTACCCTCAAATTATTCCTGAAAAAATAGTACAATTCTATACTGGGAAGGCAACATCTATTTTCTTTTTGTCTCTTACCCTGCTGTTGGAACTGACATCCCTGGCTTCCAGAGCTGCAGCATGTCAACCGCAGAATTTACAGACCCCTGCTGAATCTATGTTCTCAGTAGCTTTCCTTCTTCCCCTAGTCCTCTCCGGGCTCAGTTGTAGGCCGGTAGTGAATACTCCATAGAGAGAAATACTCTCTGTTCTGGGCAAACCAGAGTCCATTTCCAAGAATGGAATCTCTCTCTATCTGTCCTCTAGTTTGTGTCCTGGTGGAATGTGTCCTTTGGTTAGTTAGTGTGAATATGCTCCCCATATTTACCATATTGAGAAATCCAAGAAAATAGAGTTGACATCGCCTCCCCTTTCAATGGGATGGACAGAGAGTCCCCTGAAAAGATTACCAAATTTAGAAAATCTTTCTAGTAACTAGTTTAGCTTTGAACATAATTCAATGTGTTCTCTAAAGTCTTAGTTGCTTGGCAGTTTTCTAAATTCTGAATATTAGGCAACTACATTTTGAGAAAAACACTCCTTGTTTGGATTCAGTTCATTTGAGGTGGGTTTCTGTTACACTTACCTGACAGATTTTAGTATGCTGACATTTTCATTTTCCCCATAAAATATTGCTACCTCAGTTCAACTTTCATACCAGAAACTCCACTTGATGAGGGGGCTGTGTGAAGAGGACCCCTTAGCACCAGACTGGTTAAACTGCAAGGATCTTTTTATGTGTTTTGCAAGTTTCTGTCAGTGTGAAGTTAGCGGGTGCACATCTTGCCCCTTTCTTCTTTGAGCCTCCTTCTTTGCAGCTGGTTGTCATCAGGCCAGCTGTCCCCTCCCTGGTCTCCTGGACTGTGCTGTGAAAGTCGTGGGCTGAAGTTGATCGAGCTGGATTGGTGGTGTCATTTTAGCACTGGAACACACAGCTTTAGGATTTTAAAAGTAATTATGACACAGAAGTAAATTTCTATCTTGTTTAAGTGAATACTAGTTTGTTTTACCTACCCAAACTAAGCCTGGTGGGGACAATTCTCCAGATGGACAAAATTCCAGTTGAGATCACACACAATGTAAGAAGACCCAGAGAATAATAAGCAGGATTCTCAGTGATCAGATTCTACCCAGTAGGGTTTTGGCATAAAGTAGTGATCTGAGTCTGGACCAGAGCAGTAGTCTAATTCTTGGCAGATTTTAGGGTAGTGTTGTAAAAGAGGCTTGTATTCTCCTAAGAGAATGGCACAGTGATCGTCTCAATGGGTTTAGTCATTGCCAACAAATGTTAATGTCTTATTAGTATTCATTCAATTTTCCACACAAAGTCAGTCATCTTGGAAGTGAGGGAGATGACTGCTGTGTCATATATATATATATATATATATGTTATAGAGTGATAGTATCATTAAGTTTTGCTCCTGGAGGGTTAAGAATATGTTTGTTCCTGATTTTAGAGTAAGAGCTTTCAGTTTTCATCCACTTAGTATGATGTTAGCTGTTGGTTTTGTCATAGCTGGCTTTTATCAAAATAAGATAAAGACCATCTATCCCAATTTTCTGTGGGGTTTTTCAGCAAGAACAACTATTGGACTTTGTCAAAAGCTTTTTCTGCGTCTGTTGGGAGAATCATGTGGTTTTTGTCTTTAGTTCTGTCAGTATTGTGTATTACATTTATTAATTTGCATATGTTATAGCATCCCTGCATCCCTGAGATGAATCCCATCTGGTAATCATGTATAATTTTCTTGATGATTTACTGTATTCTGTTCATTAGTATCTTATTAAGGATTTTTGCATCTATGTTCATGGAGGAGATTAGCCTATAATTCTTTTTCAGTTGGATCTTTCTCTGGTTTTAGTGTCAGGAAAAGACATGCCTCCATGAATGAGCTAAGAAGTATTGCTTCCACTTTAATTTCATTAAAGTTTGAGAAGTACTGGCATCAGATCTTCTCTAAATTTCTTGTAGAGTTCAGCTGTGAATTCGGTGAATTAAGGCCTGTGGTTTTCTTTATAGGCAAGTTGTTCATTATGTTTTTAATTTCATTAAATGATGTTGTTATTCAATTTTAAAATATCTTCTTGATTCATCTTTGTTCATATGTTTAAAAGAATATATCCATTTCTTTTGAATTTTCCATCCTATACAAGTAAATATTTTTCAAACTAAGCATTATCTTCTGTATTTCCACAGAATCTGTAGTGATTTCACCCACATGAACTGGAGATTTTCTTTCTTTTTTTATTAAGGTTGACTAAGGATGTCTGAATTTTATTTGTACTTTAAAAGAACAATCTCTTTGAACTCATTAATTTTTTGTATGGCTTTTTTAGTCTCAATTGTATTAGTTTATGCTCTGAAACTTATAATTTCCTTCCTGTAACAGCTCTGGGTTTGACTTTCTCATCTTTTTTTTAAAGCTTGATGTGCAGCTTTTAGGTTGCTCACTTCTGTTCATGTGATTTTCCAGATGTGAGTATTTACTGCTCTAAATTTACATCTTAGACAGCTTTCATTGTATCCCACAAATTCTGATAAGTTGTGTTCGCATTTTCATTTGACTCTAGATATTGGTTATTTTTTTTTGACTCTAGATATTGTTTTAATTTTTGTTTAATTTCATCTGTGACCCACTGGTTGTTTTGGAAGATGTTATTCAATTTTCATGTGGTTGTGTACTCTTTGCAGTTTCTTTTGTCAATGATGTCCCATTTCATTGCACTATGATCAGATAACATGCATGGACTAATTTCAATTCTTTGGCATTTACAGAAGCATGTTCTTTGGGTGAGTATATGGTTTACTTAACAGGATGTTCCGTGTGCAGCTGAGAAAAATGTATAGTCTGATGTTATTGGGTGGAGCGTTCTATAAAGATCTGCTAAGTCCAGTTGTTCACAAGTTTGATTTAGTTCTGTTACTTCTTTCATGGTTAGTCTAGTTGATCTACCTCTACATGACAATGGGGTATTAAGATTCCCCATTATAATTGTGTTATTGCTTATTTAATTTTTCATGTCCATTAATATTTGTTGTAATGGGGTGGTTCTATATTTGATGCATATATATTTATGATTTTTTGTCTCTTTCTCATGAAGTTTTCTTCTGGCGAATATGTAATGGCCTTCTTTATCTCTTTTTATCATTCTTGATTTGAAGTTCACATTGTCTGCAACCAGAATAGCTGTTTGCTTTTCTCTGGCTTCCTGTTGCATTGAGTACTGTTCTCCATTCTTTGACTTTCAGCCTATGAATTTCTTTTTTTTTTTTTTTTTTTGTCTTTTTGAAACAGGGTCTCGTTATGCAGTTGAGGCTGGCCTTGAGCTCACTTTTGTAGCTCAAGCTGGTCTCGAACTCGCACCGATCCTCCTGCCTCAGCCTCCTGAGTGCTGGGATTACAGGCGTGCGCCACCACATCCGGCTGAATTTCTTTTTGAGTTAAGTGTGTTTCTCGTGTACAGAATAATGCTGGATTTTATGACTCAATCCACTCTGTTACTAATTATGTTATTTAACACGGTTCTAGGTAGAGTGAAATGTCATCAAATATTTGCTAAGTCCCTGATGAAGACGTGGATACAAGAAAAAATATACATTTGCGAAATCCTTGAGGTAAAATCATTTTATCATAGTACAATTGATTGTAGATTCAAGATTCTGATGTGGGAGCTAGAATATACCAATTAGTACTTTTTGAAAAAAATCTTGCTTTAACTGTTCTCTTGGTAGGGAGTGGGTGTCACGGTGCACCACATAAAATAAGCAGAACCTTCGGTGAGCCCCAGTGACCACGGCCTTGTATAACTTTGTCCTATCGAGAGGGAGGAAAACTTTAATTCGCAAACTGTTACTTTGATGATTAGTTTTCTAATCAGTTCAGTAGTTAGATTCATAAATTCTCCTCAATGAATTTGACCAGTCAGATAGGCTCTTACAGTAGGAAACACCAGTAGACACCCTTCCTGGCCTGGAGAAAGCAAAGATCTATGCTGCAAACGCCATACTGGGGGAACATTGTAAAGAAATACTGGTAGCATCTAGAAACCGAGGTTGGTAGCCAGCCAATAGTGAGAAAGGAAACAGGGAACATAGTTGTAAATGCACAAGATGATGTTTTCTAAAACTTGTACAAGAATGGGAAAGGCTGCTGAGATATAGTCTAAGGAATGTCCCGATGGGAGGTCTGTGAGATCCTGAGCAGGAGACTGAGATAAGCTATGTCAAGACTTCTGATCCACAAAGGATTTGAGCTGTTTTGAGCACCTGAGCTTGAATTAATATTGTTCTTGCAGGGCTGGAATAAAAACATAACACATTCCTATATCATATTGTTCTATTCTTATAGCAGGACACTGATTAATACTTTGCTTCAGCATTGATGGATAACAATGCTGAGTTTAGAAAAGTAAAACCACATGCCAAAATTTATCCATGTGAGTGTAAAAAACAAGGAGTCTTTGGAAAGGTCGCATTCCAGGTTGACATGCCTATGTCATGTGTGCATGTGGTGGAGAAACTTGGAGGTGAGGCTGGGAACACCTCCATGGAATAGTGGGGCTTGCTTCCGTCCATCTGACTACAGGGATTGGACGCTTCAATTCTTAATCAAGATGTGATGCCCCATCCTAATGATTTCATCTTCAGTGTCTTACACACTGATGTTAGCATTTTTAATTTTATTTATTTGTACTTTTGGCTTTTTGCTTGTTTTTTCATTATTTTATTGGATATGTCTTAACTCACAATCTCAAATTCTATGGCACCTGAGTTAAAGGAAGAAATGAAGGAAGGAAAAAGAAATGAGATCTGAGAGGAAAGGAACACAGCACATGCCAAAAATTGTAGGCACACATTTGAGAGCGGAGGACACTAGTCTCGGAGAGGTCGTCATTTGCCCCAAATCACTGTTTACCAGTTGTACAGCGTCATTGTCAAGTGTTCTGACATTAAATTGTGTTCAGTTTCTAGGGTGACCTAAATATTTGATTCTCTATTCCCCACAGTTTTCTATTTTTAAATCAGTGTGAATACATTGCTTCGGGCAAACAATGGGGCAGACTCCTACTCCACGCACTACCAGAGGAGACTGTCCTGGGTGCCTGTGTAGCACCAGTTAAGCTTTACCTTAGATCTGGAGCTTTTGCACAGCTAGTAGGAAGACAGTGATTGAAATAGAACACCGTGGATTTGGGATGAGCTTTAGTTCACAATGCTCCAGTGATTGTGCTTGAAATTCAGGATAAAACAAGGCCTTGGAGACCTAATAGCTGAGACAGGAGGATCACTAGGAGTCCGAGCTGCATAGCAAGACCCTGTCGAAACAAATAAATAAACAAAATTACTAAAAAACATAAGTTTTCAGTTCCTGAAACTACAGTTCCTGTAAGCTTACAAAGTAACCAAGAAAAAATTAATAGTAGTATTAAATTAAATAGAAAAAGAAGGAAAAAACCAGAGTAATAGAGTTTTCAAAAGTGAATCTTAAGATGCACTCTGGTAATTTCACTGTATTTTTGTAAGTCTCGATCAGTTGCTATTTGTGACTCATGTATTATGGGGTTGAAGTATTTATTCTTTAAACCACACCAGTGTCTAGAGCTCAGTGATCCATCTGGCTTGTCATTATTTCCTTGTACAATATGAAATGAAATGGCTTAGTTCAGATCATTTTTTTTTTTTTTTTGCTCCAGGGACCAATATACAGTATTTTTAAAAGCATGTATATATAATGACACTTTCTATTTATTGAGAAGAATGGTTAAGTTTGAGAAAGAATACATGCTAATGTATCTTCCGAAACTTTCCTACTCATAGTTAATGGCTACTTCACTCTTCTAGTTGCTCAGTTCTGAAAGCATCTGGCCCACCGCAAACCCCTCTTCTTCTTCCACATGCCACTTAAAATCTCTGAGCAGAATTTGGTAGCTTCATTTCCAATATAGTTTCAGGAACTGAAAACTTATGTTTTTTAGTAATTTTGTTTATTTATTTGTTTCGACAGGGTCTTACTATGCAGCTCGGGCTCCTAGTGATCCTCCTGTCTCAGCCTCGCCATTGCTGGGATTACGGGCGTGTGCCGCTACACCCTGTTTTGGTGGCTGGCTCAGTGCTTCCCGGAGGCAGGGTGGACGCAGTATGCAGTACTGCAGATGAAACTCGGGATTTTGCACTTGCCAGGCAGGTACTTATGCCATTGAGCTATTTCCCCAGCCCTGGGAACTGATCAGTCTTTACTTGTACTGCTGCAACCATTTTCTAGTGTTTAGCTTTGGTAGCAGTTTCTTTTGTCTCTTGTTTCCTAAATCTCTTCTCAGAGATTTATTATATTATTATCTTTTGCAGTGCTGGCATTGCAGTCAGAACCCTGGGCTTGCCAGGCAGGCACCAATTCTACTGAGCTATCTCCCCAGTCCTAAGGATTAATTTAAATGTCACATACAACTTACTAAATGGTAGTAGTGACTAAATTTTTTAAGATTGGAAGTAATGACGAACACTGGGAGAACACTTGGGGGATACCTGACAACTGTGTGGCGATCAGCAGGGCTTCAGCAGCTTCGGCAGACACGGTGAAGGATGTCCTGCAGAAAGCCGTAGGCCAGGACAGCTATACAGCTGTGACACAGAACAGTAGCAATAACAAAGTGACAGATTTAGGAACTACTATGGATAAATGGACGAGACTCAGTCAGTGACTGCGTACAGTTTCTGGACTGAGGAAAGAAGCAGACGGTGGTCCTGTGTGCGCAGGTAGGAAAGCTAGGACTGAGTTCATTTCCAGGCAGGCAGAGGGTGATGAGCTCGTTTTGGAACAGCGTAAGCTGGAAATTCTGTGGGACATCCAGAGTCTCTTACATATGAGGCAAGTATTCTGACAGCTGACAGCTCCAGCCTTGTGGGGCATTGTTGTTTGTTTGTTTGTTTTTACTTATCCTTTAGCTATAAAAATCTAGAAAGAAATAGCGTTGAAAATCGAGACGTTGGGGCAGTTGTATTAAATAGAGCTAAAATCCTGTGAGCGAATGGGGTTTTCACCTGTGAGTTGTGAAAGCAGGAAATCAAGAGGAAGCTTGGCCCGAAAGATCATGAAAGAAAGAATTCCAAAAGGAAGTGGGTGAACAGTATGAAAACTAGGAGAGCTCTCATGAAGATTGAAGCGTGTATACAGATTGGATTTATGCAACAGTTAACGTGTCACAGATTGAGCGGTTGAGGTAGTCGCAGGAAACAGGAAGTGGGGATAAAAACATAATGCGCTTTGGAGAAGCATGGCTTTACTGCAAAGACAGTAAAAGGGGTCACTGAAAGGGCACAAAGAGGCAAGAGGGAGATTATGAAAGAAGAAAGATGAAATACAGAAGAGTATAAAAGGGAAGGGAAGGGAAGGGGAGTGGAAGGGAGGAGGGAGGGGAGGGGAGGGGGAAGGGAGGGGAGGGGAGCGAGAGGGGAGGGGAGGGCATGGGAGCGGAAAAGAGAAATCCTCAATTGAAATAAGATTTCCAAGCAAATGAAAAGATGTGACTCAAAGGACTAATGGGAGGATTAACATCCAAAACACAGGACAGCCATTTAGTTAAAACAGCAGGAAAAGCAGCGGGGCTGGCTCTTCTGTCGCCCACCCTGAGTGTGCGCAGGGGAGAGCCCAGAAGTGGTGAGCACCCCTGAGCAATGGTCTGTGTTTCCTTTCCATTTTAAACTTAAGTTCATTTGCTGACAGTGACAGAGAAAAGCAAAATAGCAAAGGCTTGAAAACATGATCGAGGCCAATGAGAGAGGAAGTAGATTCTGGGCAGTTAGAAGTTTGCTCGGTCCTGCTAACAGCTCCCCCTGATGTGGGTGACCAGGAATTTGTAGTGGCACTGACCCATGTGGTCGAGGCATTTGCTTTCAGTGGGTTTGGCAGCTAGACAGGCGACTGGGAAGGAAGGGATTGGTGACCTAGGGTCTGAGTTTTGTTAACAAAGTCCAGACAAAGGGCAGGACAACTGACGATATTGGCAAGAAGATTTTAAAGTAATAATTTTTTTTTTTTTGTCTTTTTGAGACAGGGTCTCACTATGCAGTTGAGACTGGCCTTGAGCTCACTTTTGTAGCCCAGGCTGGTCTCGAACTCGCACCAATCCTCCTGCCTCAGCCTCCCGAGTGCTGGGATTACAGGCATGAGCCACCACGCCCGGCTTTTCATTTTTTTTGTTAAAGTAATAATTGATGAAACCGAAGTGGAGATGATTATCTAATAGCTAGGAACATTAATACATTTTCATATCTTATGTATAGTCTTCACATCAAAGCATAAAGTTGGTATTACTGCTCCTACGTACTTCTCACTTTATTTATTTATTTACTTATTTATTTATTTTATTTTATTTTATTTATTTTTTTTATTTTTTTTGTACCAGGAACCAACCTCAGGACCTCACGCTTCCCAGGCAGGCAGGGCACCACTGAGCTATATCTCCAGCCACTCTTGTGTGCCAAGGAGGAAGATGAAGTTCAGCTGAGTCATTTCATGAAGAAAAGAGGGGGAAGGAAGATTACGACAAGCTGAGGGACCATGGAAATGTGTCTTTAATGAGCCTAGAGGATGTTATTAGTATACCACAGGTGGAGGGAAGAGAAAATGTAGGCAGTTGTGGGACAAGTCTAGTAACCCAGACACTATGAAGACACAGCTCATGGAATTGCAGATATAGGAGGCCTGGGAGGAGGCCTGCGTGGGGTACAGCAGGAGGGGGTTGTGACCGACCGTCTGCCATCCATGCCGATGTTGCAGGCATTAACGTGGATAGAGAGAGTAGCATAACTCTGATTGTGCGATGGCCTCGCTTGAATCTTCACCAGGTGTGTGGGAAGCCGGCATGGAGTGGGGATGCCAATGCAGGTATGCTTTTCCTACGCAGCCTGAGCTCCAAGAAGAGGTTGTTTTCATACAATGGAATATTACTCAGCTATAAAGAATGATAAACTAGAAGACTTCACATATAAATGGGTGTATTTGAATATATACTCATAAGTGAAATAAACCAGGCCTATGTGTGTAAATATTGGACAGTCTACCTGGTGTAAGAATGCAAAAGAAGAAATAAAAGTGGGCAGGCGTAACACAGCTGAATGGAAATAAAGGACTTAAGGGTTAAACAATGAAATGACTGCTAGCAGAAAAGATAGGAAGCACGGCAGGGGCAAAGCCATGCACTTGTACACACAGGGTGAATTAGATAACAGTCCTAGGAACCTCCAAAATGTTTTTGACACTGAGGATAGCAGTGTATAACACTAAAAATATGGTTGAAATGGCTGTCATTCTGGTCTTTTAGATGTGTGCTGCTTCTAATGTTACTTAAATTACTGCTATACTCTCTCTCAAGTAAATGGTTGGTTTACAAGAAAACATAAAGGGTATTAAATGAGAGTAAGAGACTAGGAAAAATGTCATCGGATTGGGCAGCTACAATTTTATTTGAGTTTTAAAAAGTAACAGAAAACCTCGCTCTTCAGCTACTTTTTCCTTTATGCATATCTCTGTCATCCTTTGTCCCCCTGCACTCCTTTTCCTGTTTATCTTGTGCTACTTGGTCTGACAGATCTCCCCTTTGCTTTCCTCTCTCCTAATCTTGAGCCTAGAGTCTGATACACAGGTCTGAATGGACTTGGCACTCCCTTGTTTTAATTAAAATTTAAATTTCAATACATTCAAGTAAGTCTCATCTCGCCAGGCATGGCCTGTGACAGTCCTTCCCAGGATGTCACAGTTCACTTGCCTCGCATTTCCTGATAAAGCTCAGGGGTGAATTTGAGCAGGCGGTGCTTTCAGGACGAGGGTGAGTGGTCACATTTTAAGGTTCCAGACTCAGTGCTATAGACACTGTCAGGGTGCCTTTGATGAAATTCTAGCCCAGGAAAGCATATATGTAGGCTAGCTGGTTCCAGGGGTCTGACCCTGGAGGGGAAGTAGCAGTGGCCCCCAGGAATGGTGGGCTGAGTACCCTGCCACTGGCCCTTTAGCTCCTCTGGGTACCGTGCTGACTTCTTTGCTTCTCTTAAGCAGGTGATCAACAAAAACCTCTGTAGCTTGATATTTTTTTTCTGTGCCAAATGCTATTAATCCCTTGTTCCTCTGGAGTTTGCTATGCTTTAACGAAGGTCCACAATTTTCAGAATGATTTTGTCATATTGGGCTATGTCTATGATTCGAGCCTGTGTGTCTATTGCATAGTTTTGATTTACTCATCAAAAGCAAAGGTTACTTCTCCTAACATTGTCTTGTTTATTCAAATTATGTGAGCTTGGCTTCTCTAGTTTCAGCCGAGCCATTCAGATACAGGTAGCAAGGCAGGTGAAAGACACAGACTCTGTTGTACCATTAAGATTTTTCGGTTGATGGTGGTAATTTTGTCAAAAGTCCTTGTTTGTTCAATAGGATATGGAGCTACACAACTGCAGGTTTTTCTGTAAATTATATATATATATATATATATATATATATATATATATGTATATATGTATATATGTATATATATGTATATATATTATATACATATATATATATGTATATATATGTATATATATGTATATATATTATATACATATATATATACATATATATATATGTGTGTGTGTAATCAGGGAAATTCTGTCAAATCCACTGTTTGATTTAATACACACTCAGCAGGCTGTGATAGCACTTTTATCCCAGTGCTTTGGAAACTCAGGCAGGAATATGAGACACACAGGTCCAGCCAAGGCAACTTAGGGACTTTGTAAGACTCTGTCTCAAAATTTAAAAGATAGGCTGGGTTTCGGCTCATTGTGAAGGCCCTTGGCTGAGTTATATTTTTAGTATGAATACATTCACACATAAAGTTAGCAAACTTGTCACTTAAAAAAATATCTACAAGGGAGGGCCAGTGGTATAGCTCAGCAGACTAAGTGATTGCTTAGGGAAGCACAGGGGCCAGGGTTCGGTTCCTGGCCCAGCCTGCCACACCGGGCCCACTAGAGTACACTGAGCTGGGGGTGGAGTCTGGCACAGTGGCGAGCACGCCTGTAATCCCAGCACCTGGGAGGTAGGAAGTAGGAAGATCACTATGAGTCAGTAGTGAGACCTGTACAATAAACAAATAAATAAATAAATAAATAAATAAATAAATAAAACATTTTTTAAAAAGATAAAAAGTATCTACAGAAACAGTTACAAGTACAAGAGGAAATAGCAGCTATATCTGAGCGCTGAGGTGGTGCTGGGCATCTTCTCCAGGTGCCTGGAGGCTGGCATCTGGTAGTCTGCCTTCTACATCAAAGGTCTCATGTGTTCCTAGAATGTATTCATTTATTTCTAGATACCAATGTTCAGATACAAACACTGACTTTAGACTTAGGAATCTACATTTATTTCCTAAGGCAAAGGCAAATACTTAGGCAAAAATATGATTAGAAAATAAGATTATTATTTAATACGAGAGGTTTGGGAGAGCACTGAAATATAACTGAGCTCTTTTTTTTCAAAATGATATGGAATTTATACAAGAAACTAGTTTTCTTTTTTGTGGTTATATATCTGATTTTATTACAGCATCCAATTAAAAGCAAGCGTTTCTTTTATTGACTTAAAAAGAGTCTTGAAGTGGTCTTTTCTTTTTTCGTCTCGGTTGATTGTATCTTTTATCTTCGGTGGTCTAATTTTTTGACCTGTTTGCATATCCTAGATATTAATCCTCTATCCAAAAAAACAGCAGATCAAGATTTTTTCCCGTTCAGTAGATTGTCTCTTATTAATATCAATTGAAGTGTGTCTTACCTTACTCTTTTTAAGGCTATAAACCATTATTTTTGACAAGAAGAAAATTTGAACAAGCATCCATGAGTGCCTCGTGAAAAAATTCTGCAACAACTTCAATCTTTTGTCTGAGTGCATATTGGGCAGAAAACTAGAATTCTATGTTTAGCATGGATCCATACCCGCACGATCAGCATTACATCAGGGCTCTATTTTTAGATATTAAATGGTAACTTAACAAGGACAATTTAGTCCTAGTTTTGCTGAATATGCCAAGTACAAAATGCTTTCTATCAGCAAGTGAGTGCACTAACAAAGGACCTCATTTTTAAGTAAATAGCTCAAAATCTGTCAATATGTGAGAGGTAATTATAAAGTGTGACAAAATTCAACAGCTTTCATTAAAAATACACGTAGTAGACTGATGCTGCATGGCCTGAAAATAATAAAAATGAAATATGCAACCAAAAGTTCCATCTTCTTTTTTCTTGAAGGTTTCAATTGCATTTTATTTCTTCAATATTCCATAGTTTAGTGGATACACAGTACTTTTACTTGGCAACAATTACGATTTCAATTAGAAATAATTTAACTGTGTCATATTAGCTGGCATGATTACTGATCTTCCCATTCCTTGGGGACGACTCTGCCCACAGGGGAAAGGTTCCATTCTGTTCCAGTATGTGCTGTTGCTGCACAGGTCCAGGCAGCAATACAGAATGCAGCTCCACCAGCTAATATCGCGTTACCATATTTGTCATAGAAATCAGGTGTCTGCTTCTGGTGGCTCTGCCTTGCTACCATTTGTTGGATGCTTCAGACTGGGAAACGATCTGATGTGTTCTTGGCCAAGGGAAACATCACGGAGCTGAAGTTGAAACTGTAGTAACTGCGGCTGCTGGTTTGGTGCAAATTACTTCCAGATACCCTTGCAAAAAATTCCATCTTCATATCAGATTAAAGTTTTTATAATTTTTTTTTCACTAGGCAGTAATGTACACTTGTTCAAATTTTTTTCTTATCAACAATAGTGGCTTACAACCTGGTAAAGAGTAAAACAAAGGCCAAGTACATAGCTCAGTAGAATAAGCATCTGCCTGGCAAGCACAAGGTCCTGAGTTCAATCCCTGGTACTGCAAAGAGAGGGAGACAGAGATGGAGACAGAGAGACAGAGAGACAGAAAGAGACAGAGAGAGACAGAGAGAGACAGAGAAAAGAGTAAAACAAGACATCCTTTACTTGACATTAATAAGAGACAATCTACTGAATAAGAAAAAATCTTAAAAAAATTTTTTTTTTCTTGTTTCAGAACCTTTGTTTGTTTATTCACTCATTTTTTATGGCCGGCTCAGCCCGCCCTGAGGGCAGGGCTAGCACAGCATGTGGTGCCAGGGATCGAACCGCAGTCCCTGAAGCCGCCCAAGCTGCCAAGCAGGCGCTTTAGACCACTGAGCCATCCCGCCAGGCCCAGAAAAAAATCTTTATCTGCTGTTCTTTGGAAAGAGGATTAATATCTAGAATATGCAAAGAATTTAAAAAAAAATTAGACAACCTAAGATAAAAGGCACAATCATCTGGGCAACTGAAATGAGTGGATACTGTCCAGAAGGCGTACAAATGATCATTAAGTGCATAAAAAATGTTCCACATCTCGCATCTGTGGCCACAAATGCGAAGTAAAAGAATACTGTAATTGCATCTTACTCCAGGTAGAATAAGTGTCATAAAGAAATCAAATAATAGCACATGCTGGTGAGGCTACAGAGGACAGAACCCTATATTGCTGGTGGGAATGTAAGCTAGCACCCCCACTCTGAAGATCAGTCGGGAGATTCTCCACAGAACTAAAAATAGAAATTCCCTTTGATCTGCCTCTTCTCCTTCCTATTCTAACAACACACGCATACCATGTTTGTGACAGGACCAGGCCCAGTAGCTAGGACTTGAAAGTGGCCTGTAAGTTCATCAATAGATGAACGATAAAAGAAAATGAGGTGCGTCTATGCAGTGGAGTACTGCGGTGCCTAAGGAAAGATAACCCAGAATCATTTGGGAAAGGGATGCATCTGGCGGCTACAATGTTAAGTACGAGAAGAGATACACAAACTTCAGTGTCACATGCTTCCTCTATGTGAGCAAACCAAAATATAAATGAAGAGCGAAACAAATGATTAAAAAATAGGAAATAGGGAACTAGACCTTTTGCAAAACAGAAGAGGATCAAAAAATCAAAGGAGGAGATACAAGGGAAGGGTTAGGGAATGAAAAATGTTTAAATGTGTTGTGTATGCTCCAACTCCATACAAGGAATGTGAAATTCTACTGCGAACTTATTAATAAAAAATAAAAGTTTATAATTATTTCCAAAATAGTAGTATGATATTCTGTCTGTCTGTCTGTCTGTCTGTCTGTCTGTCTATCTATCTATCTATCTATCTACCTACCTACCTACCTATCTAATGTATTTGGTACAGGGGTCTACAGGGTGTTCAGGGTCTCACTACATAGGTCAGACTCCTAGTGATCCTCCTGTTTTCAGCCTCCCAAGTGCTGGGATTACAGATGCACACTACCATGCTCAGTCTCAATCTCGGTCTCAGTGCACCCCAGGGGTGAGGCCAGAGGCTAGCTTGACATCCCAGGGATTGAACACTGGCCTCTGGGCTCTGTCTAAGCAGGCATTTTAGTCTGCTGAGCTATCTGACTCTATGTAAGCAGGCATTTTAGTCTGCTGAGCTATCTGACTGGCCCAATATTTTATAACACGTTCCCTTCTATAAATTTCTACATCTGTCCCAGTAGGTTTCCCTTTCAAGGGACAAATACCTGACTTACACAGTTCAAGAGATAGTGTTTAATTTGTTCATACTTTCAACAGTTTCAGTCCACAATCAGCTAGCTGCTGATAGGCCAAGGCATTATGGCGGAAGAAAGCTGCTTAATTCATGACATCTGGGGAGGAGAGTGGCTGGAAAGGATGAGATGAAGAATCTAGAAACCACACAGCGTCCCATGCTCATGGACCCATAACCCACTTCCTCCAATTGGGCTGTACCTTCTAATCAATATTTCAGCAGTGAACTCCTCGGGAGAACCCACTGAGGTCTGTGCATGGTGGAGGTCCTGCTGACTTCTTAGATACTTTCAAGGCCTTTTTCTTGTTGTCCTGGTGCAGAATACATGGTTTCCTTTTAATAGTTCTAATCTGTTTTGTAACCATTTGTCCTTTGGCCTCAAATGTACTTCGGCTTCTTTTATGACCAAACTTGAAGCATTTAAGCATTTTTGGCTCTGTTTTTTGTTCTCCATTCTCATTATAAATCTGGCCAAAATCATCTGGTAGTACTCATGCTACTGCATAAACACTGGACAACCTTGAAACATTCTCTGCCAGATTCATCAGCTCACCCACCACCTTTAAACTTAGCCTCCTGCGAATTTTCAGAACTTGGAGAAATACTTTGCCAGAATGTAACATGACTGGTCACTCGTTTAATTCCCCAGTCATCATTTCCTGCGGGAACCTCACAGGCTCTGTCTTTACAGTCTGAATTCCTATCAGAATACTAACAGGTCTCCTAAGCTCCCATGAGAATTACTCATCAAGCTCTGTCCATGGCATTCTAGACCTTATCTAGCCTGCATTTCCAAACCTTTTCACATTCCTCCTAAAAGCCAGTTGCAAGGATGTTGACTCACGTAGCATACTCAGAAGGATGACCCTTCTTCTCCCGTACCAATTTTATATCTTCAGCAGGGTTTGTTTGTTTTCTTGTTTGTTTGTTGTTACTACAATCGGGGACCTGACATACACAACTTAAATGAGGTAGGCTTGTTTTTGCTTCAAGGTTTCAGAGATTTCTGTCCATAGTCACCTGGTGCTAAAAGCTCATGGATAATGAAAAAGGGAGCACATTAGAGAAAAGCTATTCACCTAATGGCAGCTGGATGCTGATGGAGAGAGACACACACACAGAGAGACAGAGACAGAGACAGAGACAGACAGAGACAGACAGACAGACACAGACACAGACCCAGTCACACCACCAGTTGCCCTCTCTTCAACACAAGTCACTCCTGATAGCACACTAAGCTGCGGTCTTGAGCATTAGCCCACTGCTCACTACATGAGCTTTTGGGGAAGGGCACAGCATCATCTATTTTTACTTTATGAGTCATTTATAAAATTACCGCATGAAAAATTAAAAAAAATAAAATAAAAAAAATTAAAAAAAAGAAAAATTAATACACCCCCTATAAATTCCCATGAGGAACTCTGTAGATGCTGTTGCCTAAAACTTGAAAAACTTCAGCAAGGTTTTAAGCAGCAGCCTAGATTAATTTTAAATGGAAAGATCAGCAAAAGGAAAATAGTATTACCAGAAGTATTTATACAGAAAGACACTTAAATAAATGAGAATACAAAAATAGTCTTGTAGTAGCTGTGGAGTGATGTGAATTGACAAAGAGAGAGCTGAAAAGTTGTTTTGGAGGAAAAGATTAGAGTGGAAATACTGTTAACACGGACATTTATTCTTCTTGGTGATATTTTTTCTGCTGCACTTCTAGTCGTAGCATAAGTTAGTATATAGTTCTAATCCTTGTTAGTGTAGAAAATTCCCTCCTCTTTCTTTTTTGCCTAGAGCACTGACATGATCCAGGCAAATTTCTTCATGGAGTAGACCCAAGTAAACCCTACACTCACTCCAGGTGGGCCCCGCCTTGAAATTTCGTTCTCATTCACCAGTAGAAAACCTTCTCGCCTGAGTCCCCTGCATTCCACACGTTCAATGCTCCACGCCCCACTCCTTCCTCAGCAAATCAAGATCTGAATTCTTTCCTTGCAATTTTGTTAAAACAAGTCAGAAAGTATCACAGTATTGGAGCATCCAGGGGAGGCGCCAACCTTCACACTGATAGTTTCACTGTGGCATTTGATGGGCTCACAGCTCCAGTATTTCTGTGCCATCGCTTCCTTTGCTCCTGAACTGTTTACCTCTCGGGCCACCTTGCTTAGCTCCTCAACAGCTGCTTCTTCCTCTGCTTATGCTTTAAGTATTGCTGACGGTACATAATTATTTTTTTTCTGTTTTTTTTGCTCTCTTTCACTGTGTTCTCCCTGGACCAACTCCTCCACACCTTCTGATTTTTTAAATTAGATGTTACTCCTACATCAGCTTTCTCTGTCTTTCCCACCTTGTAACCTGGGGTAGGCCTATATTTTAAGACTCCTGTTGGCTCATCTCCCTTGCCTTAATATCAACAAGCAACACAGGTCAGGTTCTGGTTCATTGTAAGGTAAGTGAGTCTGCTCTCCAATGCACTAAAAGGAAAGAGGAGTTTTTCCACTGGAACCTCACTCCTGTCCTTCATGGTTTTCTGGTTTGATTTCTAGGATTTATCTATTTTTGTGCTGGCTAGTATGATTTTATACTTCTATGTTTAAAACCGCAGCTTATCACAAGTCTTTTTCTTTTTGTATTTTAGGCAAGGGTCTACAGGGTGTTTAAGGTCTCACTATGAGAATCAGACTTGCAGTGATCTGCCTGTCCACAGCTTCCCAAGAGCTGGGATTGCAGGTTGGTGTCACCCCGTCCAGTCCCAATCTCAGTCTTAGTGCGCCCTCGGGGTGAGGCCAGGGATCCAACCTCCAGCCCCTGTGCCTGCTTGCAGGCGCTTTAATCAGAGCTATTTGGCTGGCCCTGTTTCATTTTTTAAAACTCAAGATTTATGAAGTAGGAATGAGAAATAAGTGAGGATATATACTTCATGTCATTCTTTATTATTATTGTCATGAATAAGGCATGATGATTTTTACTCACCCATTACATAAATTATTAATGTTTTTATGTCTTTAGACCTGCAGTGCTAATTCTATGAGCTGCGAAATCTCTTCAGAGTGTTCTATAAGTGATTTCTGGGCCAAGGTCCTCATAACATTTCTTAAACTTAGTAGGAGTAGCTCAAGCATTCCTTTGGTGCCATCATTTTCCAAGTTCAAGAGCTAAGTCCATGTCCCTAGGTTCTCCGTAAAGGTCAGCTGAATGGCTCACAAGACCAGCATGTGACTGGTCTTTTACTTGTTATTGCAAGAAGAAAATAATGTCATAATCACATAACATTCTTTTACAGTGGAAGTGCTATATTTTCTAGTACAATACATTGGAAATTTAGTTTCCTTAGTCAGAAAGAAGGAAACATTTTCTTGCCTGCCCTTGTGGTAATAATTAGTCCTAACTATGAACCATTTTCATACTTAAATGAGCAGGCTTAATAACAGAATGCTTATTACAGTAGCTTCAAATCTCAAAAAGAGAGAATTAAAATATCTGCTTAGAGCAGTCTACTTCAGGGAAAGATATCATGCACAGACACTAGTACTCTTTTTTTGCATTTTAAAGTAAATTGTTAAGTCTTTGGTCTGCACCTGGCTAATAGTGCAGAGGTTTTCCTACATTGAGAGGATGAAATCCTTGCTTTATTAGTGGGACTAAGAAATCCTGGCCCTTCTCACTCCACTGTGTGCAAAACTTGGCCCCCAGGTGCTATTTTGTGTTTATCCTGAACTGTTTATTGAGACAGTCCTCAGCATTTACACTTTGGCGATACCCTGGCCAGTTTATTTATGGAGAGATGGCTCTTGAAGTGAGGACAGTTTACTTTGAGGGTGGTTGAGCTATACAGCACTAGAAATAATGCGTGTGTCCAATCGCTGCCAATATGTTTTCTATTGTTCCTTCATACCTATCATTACAAAGACTATGTTTTTCTCTGTCTTGTCTTTTTTCTGCTCTAGGTTTTTATATGCTTTACCCCGAGAGCTCCAGAAGCTGTTTCCTTCTGCAGAAAATGAAAGTAACTTATGTCCCCAGAGGTGACTGTGCTTTGGCACATTTGCTTTCAAAGCTGGCTTCTGTCAAAGATAAGACTTGGAATAGCAGGACCCAGTCTCAGGTCACCCTTGGATAAAGGGTAGTTGTTGCATTTTGATAAAATCACTGATGCTTCTAAATCTAAAATCCCCGAGGCTTGGGAGTGGCCAGCCAGAGGTCAGGCGGCGGTAGGTGGCTGTGTTCGAGGACCAGGGTGATTACAGGGCCCAGGCTCTGAAAGTTTCTGCGGCCATCTTGACCACTGCAGCACGAAACAGTATTAACTGTGAAACCCAGAGAAGAAAGTTCAGCCGGGTTCCTCTTTCTCTCCCACTGAGTACTTGAGTGTCATTTAGGTAACACTGAGGAGCATTTCTTTCAAAAATCATTGTGTAACCTACAAGTTGTTTGTCTTTATTTCTGCGCTGTTGAGGTCTTGATAGTGTGCTTAGTCTTTCTGCTAGGAAATCCAGCTCCTGGAGGCCAGACCAGGGACATTATAAAACAGAAACTGGCAGCCAGTGAGCCGGTGGCAGCCAGAGCAGCATAGAGAATCATTTTCCCTTGGGACAAAGTGACACTTTTGACAACCACAAGTCTACACTCATACAGGAAATGGATGATTAATCTTGCAAATTAGGACGGATGGACAATTCCACTTTGAGTGGCTTTCTCCTCTTTAGCATTTCTCTCTTAGTAGACTTTAAGATGCAATTGTGGAAGGAGCATGTTTTCTGATATTCTTTTCAATTCACTATTAATATTGCAGTTTGTTCGAGTGACACAAAGCAACCACAGGGCCATCTGGCCCTTTTGCTGAAACATTGAAAGAGACTCTCTGCTGAACACTTGCATGTGCCAGCCCCTGGGGCTGAGTCCTTCTCTTCCTGAACTGAGCGTCAAAGGTAAGAGTTTGCCTTTTGTGGTCATTTGAAACATTGGGCGGGGGGGTGCAGCTCATACCCTTAACTTTGCTGACAAATCTATTGATTTCTTTCTGACTTTTGTTAGAGAAAAAGAAACTTTCTTTCAAACCTATAACCAGGTCACATGCATTTTCACATTTTCTGGGTTTTTGTTTGTTTGTTTCGTTTTTTGTGTTTGGCAGGGGAGATGAGTATCAAAAACACAAAATTCTATAACTATAAAAGCCATACTATGTTCTTAAATCATTTTCAAAGAATGGGAAGCATCAATTACCAGGTTTATCATAACACAAAATGTTTTATCTGGAAACCTGATAAATTTTTTTAAAATCCTGGTCACCTAGCCTATGGGTATGAAGGTGTTGAAGTCTACTTTGAGAGCATTACCAGCACCTCATAGCATCGTTCTTAATTATTTACCTGTTCCTTAAGAATGGCAAAATTCTCAGTTTGGATTGGTTCATCTGTAGCTTGGTTGGTCACTTGCTTATTTAAATAAAATCTCACGGCTGGATAGGACAGGCACCTGCCAGCCGGGTGTCTATTCTACCCCAAAGTGTTTCCATTAGAAGTGAAATGTCATGCTTTTATATAATCTCACCTTATAACTTATTAATTTGTCTATATAGCTTGTTAAGGTGTCTTCATTTATCTGTTGTCTAATTGGCTGACATATTTTGGAGAGGGGAAGAGGGTGGAGCCAAGGAAACCAGCGCAGGCCCTGAGTGTCTCATTGGTTAGGCTTTCAGAATGTCTGTGGCAGTCTGCTGCGGTGATTATGGAAGGGCTACTTTTCGTAGCAAATTTGGGAAATTGGCAGACGCTAGAACAGGATGTTCTTAGGAACTCACCAACTCTATGACCAATAACACCACCTTTGGCTCGATTGGAGCATCTGTGGAACTGAGCCCTATCTTCTAACCCAGTGTTGGTGAACCTTTCAGTTGTCAGGGGGAGCACACACCAGGCTGCACGTCCACCACCAGTGCTCCTGACCCTCCCCCGGTGCATCTGGAGCTGTGCTTTCCACACGCCACAGTCAGCAGTAGTAACCAATGAATTATTAGAGTCACACATCTGCCCCATCCTAAAACAGGGATATTTTAAGAGAAACTGGCTATAAAGGAAGCTAGAACTAAGCTACACACCACTGACTCACTTTCCTAAAATGACTCTACTTGACGATCTCTTATTTGGAATTATAAATTATCTCCACTGCTGGTTTTCATCAAACTCAATCTGTTTTGCTGGAGCACTTGATGTGTCCTAAAGTGAGTCACAACCATGTTTTACTATGGGAAAAAGAGGAGCCAGGAGAACCTAGCGATAAACAGGACCTCCTTCTAAATAGTTACCACATGAGGACCATCCCTTGGATGTTAAATGCCAAGTATTTTTATTTTTTTGTTTTGAGTTTTGTTTGCTTCTATAGTTAAGTGGAGAGGAACTTCCTAAATTCTTTCTTAACTCATTCTTATGACTTTAAACCATGAGATAGAGTTCTTTTTCCTTTCCTAAATTGGTTGATCGATAATCATAAGCAAAGTTTAGAACCAAAGCAGTTTAGAGGAGGTCAAAGATCAGGGTGAATCTACTCCTGCCCAGGACCGAGGTTCCTAAGACCTGATCCTCAGGTCTTTGGCCTTGCATTCAGGGATCAAGCTGTTCATGGGTTTTACTGAGTAGCCCAAATGGTGAGCAGATGGCTGATCATGTCATAGCAGAATTTCCTACCTTCCAGAGGGTTTGGGATCAGCCCTGTGGGCCTGACCTAGGGAGGTCACGTAGTACTGTGTATTGACTTAGAAATATTTCTGGTTGGTATTCATGCTTGAATAGCAACTCAATCTTGAGTGTGTGAGTGCCACCATATTGAGAAGGCAAAATCTGCCCTCCGATGAGTTTCCCATGCCAGCCACTACAGAAAAACTGTCCCAGAAGGAAATGTCACACCCTCGTGCTTTAAAATAAGTACAGCAGTCATCTCAGGTATCTCCTCTTACTCTAACCCCTTGGTAGGAAATGAAAGAATAGTTTCCTTGAGGACTAACATCTCCAGGGAGGGAAGGATACAGGCAGAGGACAGCAAGGGCTAGCTGGCCCGACGGCCAGCAAGAGTTGTGGTGTGTCTGTTATGCACCATAATTTCAAAGCACTTTCCATGCATTGGATTTCGTTAGATTTTACTGTAACAGTAGGGAAGTTTTCAATGAACTCTTTTTTGTTCATTCACTTTTGTCTTTTGTTCTTTTTGAGAGAGGGTTTTCCTACGCAGTTCCGGCTGGACTTGAACTCACAGCAATCCTCCTACCTCAGCCTCCCAAGTGCTAGAACTACCGTGTACACTGCCACACCCAGATGAATTTTTAAATTACTGTAAGTGGATCTCTTGCTTGAAATCTACTTGTGATAGAATTGAGGAATAGCTAAAATTGTAACTGCTTTTAAATGTGGGGAAACTAATTCAGTGGTTAAAGTCAAATTAGCCAGAGGTGTGATAATTAAAATTAATATCTAGTTTCACTTAGAAACTTTTTAAATATGTACTTGCCAGTGCTGTATGTTTAAGCATAAAACTTAATGTTTATTATAAGATTCAGTATCTTGGATTACATCATCATTTTGAACAATTTTCATTACACAGAACTATAAATACAGAAATATATATTTTACAAATGGCTTATGTGTCAGATTAATTTGCGGCTGTGTAACTTGGTCTCCTGCCATTTTCATGGCATTTTCCAGATTATGGTACTTGCAATTCCCTTACAAATATCTTAATGACCTAATACTAGATTATGGTACTTGCAATTCCCTTACAAATATCTTAATGACCTAATACTAGTACTTTCAGTTTGGGGAGTTTTCTTTCATTTCCCTTCCTTCATCTTTTTCTACTTATGTGATTGAAATATCAGCTTCTATACTTTCCCAGTAGAAAGCAAGGAGCGCAGGTGCGTGCCCAACAGGGCCTTGTCAGCCAATGTCTAACAGTCGCTGGGACACAAGAGAGGCATCGTTAGGAGGCAGTTATTCCTCAGTCCCAACAATGCTGGTGTTCCCGCCACAGCCCTGTAGTACCGAGGAAGGGCTCCGAGAAGAGGGGAGAGCATTGCTGCGCACCCCGGAAGCTACCTGACTGGAGCGTTAGCAGTCACACGGGGCCACAGACACCCCAGATTTCAAGAGTCAAACCTGCTGTTCTCTTTCGGTCTGAACTCTGGTCTCACTGATAACAGCATTCTCTTTTCTTCTCTCTGTTCCTCCTGCCTCCAACATAGTTCTTTCTCCGTGCAGTACCCTAGTAGCTGGGCCTTAGACTCCTGGCCGCATGCACACACCATGCACATGCGCATGCGCACACGCACACACGTGCATTCGCACACGCACTGCTAGCCACCTTTTGAGCCCAGGTTCAGGTGACGTCCTATTCTAGGTAGAGTGCACTAAGATCTGGTTTCTCAGACTATTTCAGCTCATGGAATTGGACTTTATATTCCACATCACAAGTAATGTTGGAAGGAAAAATAAATAGGACTTAAAGGATTGTGATGAAAGGGAGGCAAGCTAGAGAGTCGGCCAGAGCAGAGTGAGTCCTGCAGGCTCCCTGGCTGCTGCTGCCAGGTGGCTTTGGACCTTTCTCCATCCTTCATGGGCCTCTTCAATTGCTAAGCCAAGGACATCAGTGACTCCCTGAAAGGAGAGGCGCTATTATGGCATAGTTATGTAATATAGCCAGAGAGTGAGGGTCTATCATGAAGGAGGTCCAGCCACTTGTTTTGTGTTTTTCTAAAAGTGACTGTGATCTACAAAATCAGTGAGATCAAGTGTTACTGCTTAAAATGGGAAAAACTCTCAATTTGTACATTAAGCACCAGCTGTTTTATTTAATCTCCTTAAAGTGGGGTACAGGCTCAGGTAGACTTTGTCTACGCCCTAAATTGTACCCTGGAGCACAGCAGCCTTGGAGAATGACGGGTTCCCTTTCCTCACTGTGGACAAAGTTGCAGTGGGCTTGAGGAGGTAGTGAGTTCCTCTGTTATTAAAACAGATCCCTGGGCCAAGCAAGGTGGCCATTAGTAAGAATTGCACACTCTTAAGAATAAGTAATCTCTTAATTTTAAGATACAAGACATACTGTAAACTGGAATTTATCTA
This sequence comes from Myocastor coypus, assembly GCA_004027025.1. Lineage (NCBI taxonomy): Eukaryota > Metazoa > Chordata > Mammalia > Rodentia > Myocastoridae > Myocastor > Myocastor coypus. Next base: position 89,131 of record PVJA010002023.1, on the reverse strand, counting down.
TAGTTACCATTACTCATTTCAGCTGAAATCACTATACATATACTCTATGGCTACTACCACATATCATTAATCAAGAAATAAAACTGTCATTTATATATTGTGCCACATAGTATATATTATACATTATGTTATATAATGTATCATATATCATATGATACATCATATATTATATACCATATTATATATCATATCATACATCATGTTATATATTATACATTATTACATATTATGTATTATATGTTATGTTATATATTGTATTATATAATATATGAGGTATAATTATTGCTAATTTTTATTGATATTTGTCTGTTGACAGGCATTATTATTGGGGTAATGAACATGGCAATCACCATCGCAGTCCTCGGGGTGGTGTTGTCACTTCCATTTTGTAGATGAACAATGAAAGCTGTGAGAGACCACACAAGTTGCCCAGCGCCAAATAAGTTACAACCAGCAACTGGTAACACTCCAGGATTAACACTGGCGAACTCCCCGGCCGAGTGCTCTGCTTTCCTTATTGTCTCCCTTGGAGAGGACCTGCCTCTATATATACTCATTTGCTTTCTTGAGTTATACATTATAATATTGTAATGCTCATGAATGGGAGTCACTTGTAATTAAGTGACATCAGACCAGCAGAGCTCAGGATGTGTCCTCCGATGGCCTATGCATTTCCACTTCTGGGGATGAAGCCTATTTCCTGGGGGCTTTGTGACTCCTCAGGACGCATGCAGGCGTCACTCTGACCAAGAGGAAGTGCCCGACGTCCCCTGGCCTGCCCGCACAGTCACCTCTTCAGCCCATGCTTTCTTACTGGGAATGAGACATGGGGGCCAGAGCAGAGCGGATGAGTGACTAAGCAACACACGCACCTGGGCCTGAACCCAAATCCGATTTCGCAGCCGAAGCCTCTCCTGTTATAAGCAGAATCCAGAGCGCTGGACAGTGTCGTAGACCAGACACTTCATGTTCCCCGCCCCCTCAGTTCTGTCTTTGTTCTGAGAACCTACCCAGCATCTGTTACATCAGCAGTGCCTTCTGTGACTAGGCAGGAACTGTCCCAGAAGCCGGGTATGCATTTTTGCCCCAAGATGCTAGTTTGAATATTCTGTGATCCCAAATGCTTAACACATTCTTAGGAACAGACTGAGAATTAAAATTGGCATTACACTTGTCTTCATTTGTACTGAACCATGTATGGATTGATCTTCATTAATGTTAATCTTTGCATTTCATGTGTACCTGAGTATGGCACCAGGGATGGAACCCAGGTCATTCATGCTGACATACATCTCTGCCCTATTTGTGTGTCTTTGGTTTAATGACAGGGTCTCACCAAAGTACTCATTTATCTAGGCTGGGCTCAAACTTGTAAAACACCAGCCTCAGTTCTCAGTGTGGGGACTACAAGTGCACGTCACCATACCAGGCCTCCTTGGTGCTTCGGCACCTCCAATGATGTATTTAAACTTTTTTTCCAACAAGAATTTAAATCCACTGCCATGATCAAGAGGATCACAGAAGAAGACGTAATAGTCATTTCGCGTCCTGCTCTGTATAACATTTTACAATACTGGGAATGCAAGTAGGATGTCCTTGTGTTTGCTGAAAAAAATGGAGAAAACTGCTGAAAGTGATGCAGAAATGGCTTGGCTACTTATGCTCATCTGGATGACACCGAGGCCAAGCAGGGCGGTGCCTGGAACACAGGGGCTCACTTCTACCTCAGGGGATGCCTTAGGATAGAGATTGCTTCTCCTTGGTAACCTGAGTTGCCACTGGAGATGGAAGGATCTGACACCCAGTGAACAGAGCTACTTGGTGCAAAAGTTGAGGTCATGAAGAGAAGAGTGAAAGAAAACAAACAGGAGTAAGTACATCACTGGATATTTTTATATCTTGCGAAAGGAAAAGAGAAGTAGAAAATTAATTAAGCCAGATAGTCCACATGGGCAACACAGTTGGTGGAGAAAGGGTACCCAGACAGACAGACAGACAGACAGACAGACAGGCAGAGGGCAGAAGGCATATTCATTGCAAATTCTTCAGAAAGCAGCAGTCCCGAGAAGGCTAGGACACCTGGCACAGCTTCACATCACTCCGTCACAGCAGAAAGGCTTTAGCGTGAGCCAGGCCATTCGAGGCTGGGCACTCAGAGACGCCTCCTTCTGAACTGGGCTGGCTAGGTCCTCTGTGAAACAATGGTGAGAGCTTCGGCTAGGGTAGCTTCATCCCCCAAAGAGATCTGAGGACTGAGAAAATATGGAGAAGAAAAGACTAGATGTTGGCGATGCCAGAGGAACCCAGGTAGAAGAAAAGATGTTCGTTGGTTGGCACTCAGGGGAGCGGGGAAATCATTTAGGAAGGCCGGGGGTCTGTAACCAGGGCTTTTGGATTCAAAGGTCCAATACATTTCTCCTGTTTCCCCAGAAGTAAGTCTATGATGGCTCAGATAAAGGTGGGTTCAAAAGGTGACAGAAACACTAAGAAATGTCATGTTTGGAGTCATACAGGACACACATTCTCTGATTTAGCAGGATTCTTTTCTAATTCTCGAGTACCTTAAAATACTTGAGAAATTCCCCAAGAAAACAAACAATGAAACAATGTTTGAACCAAACTTCAAAAATGAACCAAACTTCAAAAACTATTAACAAATATATTTATTGTGGCAGCTCTCTCCCTCACTAGACACACCGTGTTAGAAAGCAGGGCTCCTTTTAGTTCCGGGTGGACCAGTAAGCAGGTAATAAAACTGTTTTTCCCTCCTTGAGAGAGAAAGGAAACACATGACTTTGCAAACATGGTATGTTCTCCTTGCTCTACTGTTTTGTTTTCTATGAAATCAGAATTTCCTCCCAGTAAGTGTGATTCTGATTGTGGAAGCAAGTTACAGGCACAGGTTTAGAGACTTATGCAACCCAAGAGGCAGCAAGGCTGGCCAAGCAGTGCTGCCATAGATTGGAGACCTGTTCCAGGTGAGCGCGACCCTTTCCTGCCTTGCAAAGCACAAAAGGAATCTCCAGTGCTATGGTTTCTTCCACATTTTGCCTTCCTCCAGTCCCACACAGAATATTTAACAACTCTGGTGTGCACTCTTGCATTTCTTTGTTTTGTTTTGTTTTTGTCTTTTTGAGACAGGGTCTCACTATGCAGTTCAGGGTGGCCTTGAGCTCACTTTTGTAGACCAGGCTGGTCTCGAACTCACACCGATCCTCCTGCCTCAGTCTCCCGAGTGCTGGGATTACAGGTGTGCGCCACCACGCCCGGCTACTCTTGCATTTCTTGAAGAAGCACGGAAGAGCAATAGAGTAATCCTAACACCTGTAGGGGAACATTGTTCCTGTGTGACAGATCCTATCACTTCACGTGCCAGGCCCTCCCCATGAGCTCCCTTGTTCTCCTGGACAGAACCACACTGCCTTGGGAAGAGTGTCTCTGTCTCTTTTCCCGATCTCCTAAGTGTTTTGAGGGGATACTGCATCTTTGAATTTGCAGAATTATCTTTCGCTTCTTAAAATAATAGCTGGACAAATACTTTACTAGGGGAAAGACATTTCTTCTCCAGATGTCATCATTATGCTGATGATAGCTTATTGCTTACTGATAATTATGTACAAAATTTCTTGTCTTCTAAAAATGCACAGAAGCAGTAAGATAACCGTGTGAAGTATCCCTCCTTTGAACTTTTGGCTCTCTGTTGTTAGCTATGCCTGTCTGAAGCATGTACAACTATTTGGAATGTTGTCCAGACAGAAGTGTAACCGCTACGTTGTCCATCTGTGGTCCCAATGGCCACCGCCCCTGCCGGGGCATCTCCGACTGAGACAGCAACATCAGAGTCTACACTAATCTCGCGGGAGCCTTTAGTGCACAGTGCTGACCGATACCGATTTCTGTTGTTTCTCCTGGACTTTTCTCTTCTGCTGCTGCCGTTTCTCTTTGTTTTCTCGTTGTTCTGGGGTATCTCTGCTGTATTCCAGACCTTTGTTATCAGGAGTTGCTTCTTTACTTTCTTCTTTATTTTGTTTTTTTCTTTTCCTCTCTCTTCCTTTTTTTCCTAAAAGAAAAGGAGACTCCTTTAAATACCATATTGAGTTGACTCTATTTGATGACAGGTTTTTAAAGATGACTTAATTTTCTACTGTACACAGTACACATAGATTTGGAAAACCCTTTAAATCAGTCATTCGAGTGCTTTTGATTAAGTTCATGTGATATCCTCAACAAAGCAAAGATGAAATGAACACAGAATGCAATGAAGCAACTATTATATGCTCATTTGAGTCCTCAAGAGTTGTATTCTTAAAAACTTGGGATTTATTTTACATGATGCTAATTCATTACACTTAATAGAAAGTTTTGAATAGATTTCTTGCTGTGCAGAAATGTATTAATATATATATATATAGATTTTTTATCTGACATATATTTAAGTAATCATTTTCATTAAAATTTTCCGAGTAGCAGTTCTATACTGGCAATCTGTTGATATTTGCATGTCATTTAAGATAACTGGTTTGCATAGCAGATATGAAATAATACTTCATATTGAAAACCAGGATGGCTGTACTTTAGCATCAATATCGGTGTGCTGGAATAGTTTACATTTCAGTTTCCTTATACACTTACCCAAAATCCTATGGTATAATCTATGAGGGTGAAAATAAAGCAGATGGGCACTGGACTCCATGACACTCCTGCCACCCAATGGGTTTGGAAGCTTAGATTTAGTTCCGCCTGATACCATGAGGTGCTTCTCAATGTGGAGTCAAAGAGGCTATAACATTGTGCATGCCAGAGAGCATGTTACCACCAGCATGGTGTCGGGGTGGAGAACTGGGCCCTGAGGGCCTTAGGGGAAAGAGTAATTGGATCAAAGAACAAAGTGCAAGTGTAGCTTTGGCTAAATTTCTTTAACTAAACACTATATGGAAACATCCTATGTATATAATGAACAGTGTAAAGCAATTTTTGAAGGCATGATTTTAATAACATTCACTAACACTTATAACTCACTGAGAAGAAATTACTTATATGCAAATTAATATCTTAGTCAATGAAGGGGGGAAGTATGCTTTCGGGGAGGGCAAGGTCTAAGTTTGTGTTCTTCTATGCTGATTCCTATAAAATCTGAAATTTGCTCATAATAAGTGACTTTGGACAACAGTATTCTGGGAAAGTTATTTGCTTGAGAGAACCAAAATATTTTCATGTCCTGAAACAGCCTGGAAATACTGAATTCAGTGGTTTGGCTCACTTCCTTTTACAGCTCTGGTTACAGAATCCTAGGGAGCAGGATTATTAATATGGCAAAGGGATTATTAACACTAGCCCACGACCGTCTCCTTGGGTCAATGACTGTGTGCCACAACCAGCCCTGTCATGGCACTGTATTTCCAAAAGCTGCCAACTACTGTAAAAGCTTGCCTTGTGGGCTTCAACATAATGGTTTAAATTTTGAAGTCTAGAAGGACACCAAATAAAAAATGGGCACTCAGGCCAAGGTGAAGCAAATATCAAGTTATTTGGAATATATATATATATATATATATATATATATATATATATATATATACACATACAGACAAAAAAGAATTATTTCCCAAATGAACTCCGCAGCCATTGAATTGCAGGCCCATTATCCTTTTTACTTGAAAGAATATTGCTAGTTTTAATTATTTAATGAGTCTCCAACTGATATCCACAGTGACTGTGCTAGTTCACGTTCCCACCAACAACGCACAAAGGTTCCTTTCTCCCACGGCCTCCCATCCTTCTCTGTTATCCGATTTCTTGAGCATGGGCATTCTTTCGAGAATAAGATGGAACCTCACGAGTGTTCTGACCTGCATTTCTCAGATGGCCAGCACGGTTGAACAGTTGTCATGCATTTAATTCTTTTTTTTTTTTTTTTTCCTTCTCAGAAGAAGCTACCCATTTTTCTATTATCTGCTATAAAGGAAGATAAACTTGAGAAACCTAAATTCTAAATAAAAAGCAAGACACAAGATAATAGGAGGTAGAGAGATAGATCTTTTTCCAATAGGAGGGGAATTGACAGAGGGAGGGAGACCAAAGGGAGGAATAGGGAAGGGGCTTAAAAAGTATTGAGATATGTTCATCCAATACTAATTCTCCCAGAGTGCAGACATGCACTAAGTATAAATTAAAACTGAAAATCAAGTATACTACGGTGCTGATAAGATTGCTGAAGAGGGAATCCATGACCTTCTTCCCCCCTCACTGGATTTAATTATTACACACTTGAAGGGCTGGCTTGAATGTAGGAACCAAACAAAGAAAATTGATGAATAAACTCTTTCTGAATATGTAACATAACTTAAACTGTTTAAAGCTGCACACACTGAAAGAGGGACAGAGGGAAATGCTGGCTTTCATGGGCTGTATTTGGTTTTCAGACAGAGATGGTCGCAAAGATTGGATTACATAATATATCCATATGAGGAACATTTTTGGAGGTGTTCCAGGCCAACACTAAAAAACTGTCAATGAAAATAATTCCAAAATTGCATAAAAACTGCTGAACCCAAACAAAATGTTATTTCTATGGAAATCATCCAAAGCTCAGTGTTTGACATGGTTCTCTTGCTGACTGTCCAATAGCTTACAGCTGTGAACCCAACCATCATGTTTCGGAAGCACAGAAAACATTCTGCCTCTTCCCCGGTCACACCTTGGTGGATGTGATCGTCAGCCCCTTGTGACAACAGGTTCCGCTTGTAGAGCATTTCTTCTGCTTAGTAACAAACTGATACAACTATTTCTTACAATGGACAGAGACAATGCTGGAAGTATCTTGAACACCAGTATTGCAGCTGTATTATCTAAGGAGTAACCAATGCTCCTGGTGGCGAGGGAAAGCGGTGGCTCTCGTCAAGTTCCAGCAAGCCAGCATGTGGTACGTTGGTGCTGTCCGTGGGAGTGCTCTTGAGCAAGAGAAAAAAGAATATTCTGTGCTTCAGGGACATGTGTTAGTGGTTGGAAATGGGAATTACCCTTTTGCATAAATAATTATTTTCCTTTTTTCCAAGAAATAAAATAGAAACGGAGAAGGGTGGCTGTAGCTCATTAAAAAATCACATGCAATTTGGGATAATTGTATAAGAGTTTCATTTGAAAGGAGGCCCCTCTTGCTATTCTGGTGACTTGATGACTCTGCCTTGATGTGGTTAATAGTTAGTCTGTGCTTTTTATTCCTCATTTTGTGAACGAAGTATTCCGGATAGGATGATCCAACGTATGTGGGAGAGCTCTGCCGCTCACAGCGTGCACAGGGGCGCACGCGGCACATGGACCCGCAGTCTGGAAACGGGCTGTGGAGCATTCTGCCAACTAGAAAGAATTCCAATCCTCCCTCCGAGCTTCAGTTATGCGGGTGATGTTTGCCCAGAAGCTGTGAAAGAGGGGCTCAGGGGATAGCTCAGTAGAATAAGAGCTTACCTGGCAAGCACAAGAACCTGAGCTAATCCCCCATTCCATAAAATAAATAAATAAAAAATAAAAAATAAATAAAGAAGCCATGAAAGAGAAATTGCTATCAGTAATCAAATAAAACATGAAGCTGTTATGATTTCAATGCCTCTGATACAATTTGTGCTAAATTTTAACCACCAGTGAAATAATATTAAAAGGTATGGCTCTAAAAAGTGATTCCAATAAGAGGGCTCTGCCCTCACAAGCTGATCCTAGGACTGGGCTACCGCAAGAGTGTGCATCGTCATGAGAAGGTTTAGCTTGGGCCAGGTTCCTGGAGGTCTCAGGCAGCTGGCCTGCCCTCGCGCCGGTCACGCTGCCGAGGAAGTCTCTCCAGATGTTGGTGCCACTCCTATGAACTTCCCGTCCTCCAGAGCCTCAAGCCAGAGAAGCTTCTCTGGTTTCCAGCTTCCCCATTCTGCAGTATCTGTTAGGTTTCTATAGCAGAAAATGGTCTAAGCCAACCCTTGTAGGAAAGCACTATGAGATAACACTTAAGAATATTGTCTTTATTGTTTAAAAAAGAAGGGGCCACAGGCAGTTCAGGGTCTCACTACTAGATTGGATCCACAGTGATCCACCTGGTTATGGCCTCCCAAGAGCTGGGATGACAGGCGCGTGCCACCACACCCAGTCTCAATTGCTGTCACAGCATAGTGTGCCCCAGGATTGGGGCCAGCAAGGCAGGCCTGGGGATCAAACCTGGGCCCCTGAGCCTGCTTGCAGGTGCTTTGATCCACTGAACCATTTGGCTGACCCTAAGGATATTGTGTTTAGAGGCAGAAAATTACCGTACTCTGATTCTACATGCGCCACCACATAGCTATGTGACTTAACAAGTTTCTGATAGTTCTCACGATTAATTGTCTGATATTTGAAATGTGAATACTCGTTACTACTTGCTAGGTTTTAAGTTTCATGGCAAACATATGCAGAGCAGCTAGCATTGTGCCTATTTTAAATATAGAACAAATGAAAGCTAATATTATTAGTGCATTACATAAGCATAAATAAATTCCCTACTCCAAGCCCAAAAGTGGTAAAATCTGGGCAATACAAATGAGAGAGACCAACACAGCAATTGTACTCGCATGCTAGCAGTAAAATAGAGGCACACGCTAGATCCTTTGGGAAGCCGAGTGTGGAAGACACTGGCCTCTACCAACAGAGGTGGCCACAGGCTCTTCAGGGGAGAGCTCCACTTATAGGCTCCACTCTTCTTTGAGTGGAGCCTATAAGAAGGACGAGAGTCTGCCTGGCAGAGGGCGAAGAAGGCTTGCAGGGCAGGGAACAATGCACCATGCATGGAGACAGGCAAGGACATGGGCATCTGGGACACAGAAGGTAGACGTTCTGAGTTTGGTCACAGTCTATATATAGGCTATTACTGAGGCACACAGGAAGGACAACCAGGACTCCATCGCCATATTGGGAGCTGGTCCTGACTGAGGACCTGCTGCAGAGAAAACAGGGGAAGGGCTGGAATCCAAATCTGAGCACAGGGCAGAGCTCAGAAGGCCCCAGGACATAGTCTGCTCTGTGCGTTCACCTCCTTTCTCAAAATATTACTGTAATAGGCATTCTCCGAGTGAGTACATGCCGGAGGATATTTGGATCTGAGCTTTAACTGTTACGAGAATGGCTAAAAATCTCTGTTCAGACGATGAAAGCATGTAGTATTTAAAAGCTCTCCTGACAACTATCAAGTAAGTGAACAGGTCACTGGTATTCCTGAGATGGTGATTGTTTTCAAATAATATACTCATTCTAGTGTTTCCTATGGAAGAGGTTCCTGACAGAGACGAGCTCTAAGAAAACACAAATTCCTAGGTTCTAGGTCTATTTCCTGTTATGTACGTTAAAGTCCAAGTGAAAATAAGCTTCCTGCACTGACTTTGCCTAGGTGAGACTAATTCACTTTTGAGGAATTGCTTACTTGTCAATAGTGTGGATTTTCTTGACATTTGGAAATCTGTCTCCGAAGGGGGGGTCTTTCTGTCATTCACCCCGACTGCCACTAAGTGGAGCTATTGAGCTACATGTAGTTCCACTGCCCAAGAAAACTAGGTTGTACTTTTCCCCGAAAGCTAAAAATGTACATAACACATTCTTGGCTGAGGATTAATTTCATTGATTCTATAACTCCATTCAATTAAATATTCCTTTAAACTATACAATTTATTCTTACTTTTTTTCTCTTTATTTGTTGTAAAATGAGATTCAGTTGGAAACTCAGGGTTTTGCATGTTCTAAAATGCATAAGCATTACGAAAGAGCATTAACCTGGCTATTGCCATTTGGAAATATTTTCAGGGAGGGTTCTTCCTATTCTGTAAAGAGCGTGCTCCAAGACCTCAGGAGATGCGTGAAAATGGAGAGGCTGAGCTCTACCTCATATGCCCTTTTTCCGTCTATGCGCACAACCCCACAGGAAAGCATAATTTATAAATTAGATACAGTGAGAGATTTTCAGCTATAACTACTAATCAAATAGGAAAATGAAGACAATGCGTGTATAGTCGAGTAGGAGTCATGAATGTGAGCTCTGTGTGTGTGTCTGTGCTGCCGCTTCTCCAAATCCCTTACAGAGCAGCGCCGACCCTTCGGGGGAAATGACACACTCCCCACGTCACGAGCCCGTGGACGCTGTGACGCCGTGTCTGTGACGCTGGGCTTGTTAGGTCACTCTATAAGCATTACTTGAACTCCGACGTCCAGATACCGCGCCAGACAAACAGCAACTGACACAGCCGCTAACGATCAGCAAGTCTGTGGCCGCCAAGGCGTGGCACCGCGGACGAAGGGATGGTTCGCGTCCCGAGCGCATGGAGCAGCAGACCGTGCGGGCCCATCCTGCTACTCTCAAGGGCATGTGATTTCTTTCTGGAACTTGTTATCTACTATTTTCAAACTGCTGCTGACCGTGACAAAGCACAGAAAGCTGAGTGTCAGAGGCATCTGTGTACTTTATCGTATATCTAAGTTGAGAATCATTATGTGACCATAAAACTACCACTATTGCATTTTTTTAAAACTGCAGTGAGAATACCAGATGTTTATTTGTTATATGACACATCAAGTAGGGGCAGAATACTATATGAATTCAGGATTTTAAAATTCTGCTGGACTCGGAATGACATCCTCTTGATAGCAAACAGCCCAAGTACCAGGCATTATGTTCTTCAGAATCTTTATTTTCTTTTTTTAATTTTTATTTATTTTTTATGTACAGGGCCTACAGGGTCTACAGGGTATCACTACACAGATCAGAATTGTAGTGATTCACCTGTTTTCAGCCTCTCAAGTGCTGGGATTATAGGCGTGCGCTGCTATGCACAATCTCAATCTCTTAGTGGGATGGGGGGGCAGGGCCGACACAACATGCTGGGGATCAAATCCCCACCCCTGTGCTCTGCCTAAGCAAGTGCTTGAGTTACCTGGCTGGCCCCAGAATCTGTATTTTCATAGCTTGCTTTAAGAAACAGGCTGTTGTATGTACTGTTTTTCTACCTGTGGTTGAAATAATTTCATCACTCATTGAAGACCTAGAGCCGGAAATTTGGTATTTTGGCTCCTGACAATTTCTTATGGCCCTTTCCCTGGGTAAGCCATTCTCCATCAGCGTCCCTGCTGTCCTGAGTGTTGGCCTGCAGTCCTTACATGCATGGACAGCGGATGTCGGGTAGTGTTGCCCTGAATGTGCAAAGCTATAGACTTTGTGTATGAGGGCATCTTCCTGTTATAAATCTTAGTACTAAAGAACAATTAGAAATGCAACTGGCATGCAACAGATTTAGAGTGCTGTGCAATGCTTAGAAAACACTCTATTTTAAAGATATCCTGGATTACATTCTGTAATATTTGTAAAACCAGAAGGGAATGCTAATATCTACTGGAGAAGAACATTAGCTCTCTAGTCTTTCCCATGGTTTTATTTCTCTAAAATCAACTACATTTTAGTGAAACATTTATTTGAGATAAGTAGTTTCCTTGTTTATTTTTTAATGCATAAGTCTTCTGAAATTCTATCAACTGCATTAGGTTAGATCACAAAGCTCTGAAAAACTGAGTCAGACACATTAATTTACATGTTGAAAATTTCTTAGTCTATACATGTTCATATCACATATTTTATAATAGTTTGGCCTTTTTATGTCTTTTTGAGATAGGGTTTCACTGTACAGTTCAAGGGGGCCTCAAACTTGCAGCCATGCTCCCTACCTTATCTTCCCAAGTGCTGCTGTTGTAGTGTGTGCCGCTACAGCTAGCTCAAATTTTGGGTCCTAAACAAATGTAACTATTAGGTGTGTAAATTTGTTCTAACGTTTTACTTGATGTCAAAGCGTTATGTTTAAATCCAGTTAAATTTTGTTAGATGACGTTTTCATGAAGTTCTTAACTACCATGTAAAACAAATATCAACTCTGCCTTTAAAAAGGGCTGTACATAAAACATTACAACTGTTTTATGTATTATTTATAATATTATGATACAGAATTTTATCACTTGCTTTCATGAATGAGAACAGTGCTATGGCTGAGCTCAAAAGCCATTGCCATGTTTGATGGTATTCCTAAGAGCCCTACTCACAAGTTTGAGTTTGAGCCAGGCACGGTGGGTGGCACAATATCTGTAAGCCCAGCAACTTGGAAAGCTGAAACAGGAGGGGATCAAGTGTGAGGACAGTGACAGCATGTCTCCAAATTTCACTCAGCAGTAGAGTTCTTGCTTGCCTCATGCAAATTCTGGGATCAATCCCAGTACCGCACACACACACATGCATAACACACACACACACACATGCACACATGCACATACATTTTTGGCCAACCCTTGTTTAATGGTTACTTCCAAAATGAATTTATGTATTGACTTTTTTTTGTAATCCATATCATAATCTCCCTTATAATTTACCCACCCCAGAGCTTCCTGCTGATTTAGACCACAATTTGTAGCTCAAACTAGAGATTACATGGGAAGCCAGGGCGTAAAATATCAGACACGTTTGCCCCTCAGTGTTCCTCAGGGTCTGTACCAAAGGCCCCTGTGTACAAAGTCCAGTCCCGAAAAGTGGAGGTGTTTTTTTGTGTGTGTGGTACTGGGGATTGAACTCAGGACCCTGTGCTTGCTAGGCAAGCACTTATTCTACTGAGCTATCTCCCCAGCCCCAGAAGTGGAGTATCTATATGCAGTGTGCACACCACATCCTGCCATCCACTTCCATCACCTCTGTGTTGCTCATAGCGGCCAGGGCAACGCAAGGAGAGGCGCGTGGTCAACTGCGTTATCTAAGGGATAATGACAGTGCAAAGCCTGGGCGACCTCAGCACACATGCAATGATTTTTCACATATTTTTGGTTGAATTTTTGGATGCAGAATCATGAATACAGAGATGAGTATCATTTAATCCTACAATAATTTAAATACACTAAAATACAGTATCTTTGAACATTTTTACCATATACATATTACCCATTGAAAGCTTGTAACTAGAATAAAATTATGTCTTATAAAAATACAAAATATCTAGTCACACTGTCTATCCAGTGATTACCTAAGGGCGGTAACATTAATTTTTTCATGAAGGTGCATGGACATGGCTCTGTCAGACTCCCATTTATTTTTTTAGAATGTTTCTATTGATGAAGTATTAGTTTTAGTTTTATGAGTTTCATTATATTAAAGAGTGGCTGCTTAACAGGAAAAAATTTAAAGTACTGAATTTTTAATACTTAATATTTATAAAATGGTATCAACTTTTTAATATTAATTTTTTTTGTCTAAAAGAGAATAACATAAATTCTTAAATGAGCTGCAATGAAATAGGTGTAGCACTTTACAAAAAAAAAAAAAATAAGAATCCTTCAGGGACTAGCGAGATAGCTCAGCAGCCTAAGCACCTTCTTGGCAAGGACAAGGTCCCAGGTTTGATCCCTGGTACCACAAAAAAGAAAAGAAGCCTCCTTCAATTATCACAGCTAAGGCACTCGCACACATGACAATAGCATGTTCCATGCACATATATGCTTACATTGACACTTGTTTTGCTTTCCTACCCTTTTAAATAGGACTAACCTGATGTCTTCCTGATCTTGCTGTTTTACCAGGAGGTTCTTATATTATACAATATATAGTTAAGAGGAACATAATATCAATAAAATAAAGTATTAAATTTTCATATGTGTTGTCCTTTTAGGAGATCAACATTTTTCACAGTAGCTATTTACTATTAATTTATGTATGTATTTGGTACAGGGTCTCACTACGCAGCTCCAACTCACAGTGAACCTTTTGTCTCATAGCTCCCCAGCACTGGGATTACAGGTGGGCAGCAACACGCATGGCTTTAATGGCCAGCATGGCACAGGTCTGGCATGGCATGTGGTACGGGTGATTGAACCTGGGTGCTGTGCTAGCAGGCAGGCACTTAGACTGCTGAACTATCTCCCCAGCCCCCCACCACAGTACCTATTTACTTGTTTTTAAAACCTAAAAAGATAACATCAAAAATAAAAATCCATGTGAACTAAAATCCACATGAAAATCCCAGTGCAACTCTACCACAAAAATAGGCTGTGCTTCCTTCCACGGTCATCCCCAGGGCAGCCGTCATGTACGACAGTATGTTCCAGCCACCAGGATTGCTTACACTGGTAGCATATATGTCTTGTTTTCCTGGCAGGGCACAGCTGACGTCTTTCATGTTTTTCTGCTGCCTTTTAGCAAGTCTTTGTGATGCTGCACCTGTCTGTTCACCTGTTAGCTCATCAATGTGATCCACAGTCCTTTTGCGTAGGACCCTGGGCAGAGCATTTTCTTTTTCCTCTGTTGCAAAGGATCTTTTACGAGCTCCAGTCCTAATCTTCTAAGAAAATTTCTCCATGATATTTTGCACTTGTTATTTTCTTTGCGAACTATCCAACTATTTATGACAAATGTTTAAGGTTGAGTAAAAGAAAAACAACAGCCAACATTTTGTGCTTCAAGTGACATCAGAGCTGAAGTGCAACTCCTCAGGAATATTTCCTCTACCTTTGGGTTTGTTGTTGAACATCCCCCTGTCTGGCTTCAGGTTCACTGAGTTTTCCTCATCAACATTTCCATCATGATGTTAACGTTGACATCAGCAGTACCACTGTTTTTTTTCTCTGCCTTATAGGAAGCCAATGTTGTATCTTTCTGAAACCCAAAGATTATACTATATAATTCTCTGTTTTGAAACACCAACATTTTATTTGGTATCACTGTTTTGGTCCTGTATGCAGTTCCTGAGCTGGTTAACTTGTGCTCTGTTAGCAATGGAACATCAACTGGAAACTGGTAAACCAACTGTCAGATGTCACCTTCCACTTAGCCTGGGAGATGGGAGCAACAAGTTTATTCACGATGTCATCGGTTTGTCACTACATGAATAAAGACCTGACCACTGAGTTCCAGGAGAATTTTTACAATTGAAAGCATATTAAATCTTTGCATCTACAAGGGTGTCTTCATTACTTTTCTCTCATTGTTGGGACAAAATACCTGATGTCCAAAGCTAAGAAAGGAAGGTTTATTTAGTTCACTGCTTGTGAAGGTTTCAGTCCATGATCAGCTGACTCCAAGGCAGAGTGGCACATGGAAGAGGGCAGCCATTCATCACAGCGGAAAACATCACAGACAAAGAGCAAAAAGGGAGGACCCATGACAGCAGCAGTAGAGGGCAAGCCGCTCTCCCTTCCTTAGGTTGCACCCAGGCTGTTAGCCACAGGCTGGCTTGGACACTCACACCCACAGTCCCAGCACTGGGTCACGAATTAATCACAAAGTCTAGAAGCCCACTCCAAAGACTGCATAGGCTTTGGGGAGATAACTGGACACAAATCACAACAAAGGGCATACGTTTTTACTCCGTATCTTGACCCCTTCATTTTCAGTATTTTTCACATTCCTGTAACCGCAAGCAGGCTCCTTGCTAAGTGCAGCAGACTTGTGAATGCTTTAAGCTCAGCTACTGAGGCGTCCTAACAAATACATTTGTAAATATTGCTGTTCTTACATACCAAACCCTTCACTTGCATTTCAGCCTTTGTGAATTTTGTAGAGTCTTGTACCACTTTGTCTGTTACAGTTTCTGACACTGAATGCCAGTGTTGGCTTTCTGTCTAATACCTTCCACACCTGCTGTGGCCCTCACTGTATTTATGGACCTGGATCTAATGTTGGACAGGCCCAGTTGGTTGTGGGGCCACTTTGATGGTTACTCAAACATATGCTCATACTGCTGTTTTCTCGGTCACCTGAATCAAGAAGATCTGCATTCCCTGTGTCTGAATCAGTTGGCTCTTACTCTATTCCACTGTCACACGAGCTTTGTTCCCACGGCCAGCGTCAAAGACATTACCATCCCCATTGCGCCACCATTCTCCCACCCCTGCCCTGTCATGCGCTTGTTTCCCCATCCTCCATCACCTTCATCACCCCCCATGGCTACTCTGATGACTCACTTTTGACCTCCCAGACGTCCAAGTCTGGTCTTGCACGTGCCATTGTACTGAAATGGGTGACTTTAACCAGACAAATCCAAAGAAGACCTTTACTTTGCCAATTCCAGCATCATGGTCAGTGTCTGTCGGACCCTCTGTGGTGCTTGTACAAACAAACCCAAAATAAAATGACACAGAGCAAAAGGCAGATAGGCATCCTACTTTGCCACTTTTATGCACACCTTTCCTGTCCACACCAAGTGGGCAAACACGCAATTACATCCTGTGGTACTGAGGTGCAGGGCTGCCTACAATTATGCTAGACTATAAATTTACAATTATGCTAGCAAGAAGGGAAGGGATAGGTGTGCTGGACCAGTCTCAGGTACTTGTTAAGACTAGGAAAAACTGTTTCTTTAGCATTTGATTATAATTAATTCTTTTAAAAAATTCCATTCTTCATGGTAGTTTGCCTAATTTGAGCCAGTTTAAAATTCAAATGACCAACTTGACAATGTATATTTGAAATTTCTATTTAATAGATCTAGATCATTAATCAGCAGTTAAAAGTATAGTCTATAGGACAAGATTGCTTTGAAACTATGAATCATGAAAAGATTTTCTTTCTGAATGTTCATTTCTTTTAAACGTCTACAAGTTGACAATTAACAGATTCTAATAATAGTCCCCCCACTTATACAATTAAATTTGTGGCTTTATGTATGTAATTTATTTGAAAATCAAAAATCGCAGTTGAACCCACCTTTTATTATTCTAAGTTAATTTAAAAAATGTTCTCCTATGCGTATGCATTTCTGCTATAGGGATAATAGGAACGGTTTCCATGGAGATCGTTAATGATAGTGGCATTTGTAGCCTCCCCATTTCAGTCCATTAGGTGTGCAAACTTACATTCCATTGTTTTGTGCTTGAAGTAGACTATGCTGCATTACCACCGTGGTCAATATCCGCCAACATCCCAACTCCCTCTTTAAGCAAATCACTAGCCAAGAGTATTGCCTTCATCTTTAATGAAATAAAACTTTCCAATTAGCAGGAAAACCTTCATCTCAAAAGGCTGCACAAAATGCTACTTGAAAATTCATTCCAGCTGGGTAAACTGAAGCACTGAAAGAATTCCAAATGAAGAACATTTTTCTGGCACTTATCATTTGA
>PVJA010002023.1:0-71892 GCA_004027025.1 Myocastor coypus | reverse complement strand
ACTCCTGAGTTCCTCTCTTGGCGCACTGCTCTATGACAGTGTAGACAAAGCCGCCGCCCAGCTTTGCTAACTGTCATTCAGTGAGTTCAGCTATTGACTGACAACACAAGGCTGATTTCTAAAAAGACGTCTTCAGACACATTCTTCAACATTTCCTCTCTGCTTTGGTATTTTATTATTTTCCGGTTTATCAGGAGAGGCAGGGGACTCCGACGCAAGCTCAAGGGCAGCTCAGAAGTGCGGCTCGCGCCAGGGCCCGGTTTCCCTCCACAGCACGGGAAACACAACCAGCAAACAACGTGCCCAGCTGCTGCTACATTAGGTTTATAATAAAGTTAATTTTATTCATAACGTAAGCCAGACCATCAGGGGGACGTTTTACCTATTATTCATTTATACAGATTATTTTAACTATTATTTTTTCCATTCGATGTGTTGGGCAAATGTCTGTTTATAATTAGAATTATGCTTTCCATATGCGTTTCCACCACCGGCAAAATAGCTCCGTGTAATTATTTCATCAATAGTAGTTAGGTATACTGGATTTGAGTACAAGTGGCTTAATTTTTAAAAGACATTTTTATACTTGGATGTTTATTAAGTTAGAAATTTCCTCCTGTAATTTAGCAACTTTGTAAGATTTTGCTGAATCTCATTTTCGTCTACACTTTCCATTGGATTGGTGTGTAACAGGGTGGGGGCCTTGATGACCAGACAGAAGTGCAACAAGTGTGTGTGTGTCTGTGTGTGTGTACATGTGTGTGTGTGCACATGTGCATTTATTGGTTCCATCCCATTACAGATGGAAAAGTTCTATGTTTTCGTGGCTTTATAATATGAATTCCAACACAGGTTGTTCCAGTTTAATCTTTAATAATTCTAAAGGGGGGGGGCGTGTGGTCTTTTAAGTGTGTTTCAGAAATTTGGAACTCCATTATGAGATTTCTTTATTTTTATGCAATTTAGCTTTTTCTTATCATCTATATATTCTGCATATTAAACTAGCATACATCTCTCTACTTTATTTCTTCACACCAGCTTTGAAAATATTGTCAGAAAAATGGAATATGGCCTTCATATGCATTTGTTTGAGCCAGGGAAATCACAGAACTTATTGCATTCCTTGGTTACTCCATTTTCTAAATATGTGCTTTCCTTCTCCACAGTGACATAATAAATAGCAGCTCAATTTTTCTAGATTTTGCTTTACTATTCTAGTATTTTTTCCCATATTTTTAAAAATCAGATTTCTATGCTCATGACAATATACAACTACTAAATTTTACATTATACTGCTTTGCTGTTTGTTAAGGTAGTACTTTTCATAATAGGAAACATAATTAAAGTAATAACAACTATAAATACCATCATGGATCTGTTCTTTGTAGAAACCTAATCCTAATCTGGATTCACCGACTAAAATACTGAGAAATGAAATACAGTCCTCACAATATGTATTCTGGAGCAGGGAGGGGCAGGTAGTATTCTGAGCTTCCGACAGTAGGTTCCTGGCCATTTACACACTTGTGTGGCACCAACACGTGCACGGGAAGTCACATTCCTGCCTCCTCAGGAGGCACTGCGACCACTGCTCCAAAAGCTGCAGCTCCCTACTCAGTAAGACCTTGCACACTATAGCTGTGAAACAAGCACGTGATGACTACATTAAAGAGAAAGACAAAAATGTACCTTTCCTTGACTTTAAGGCCATCACCCAGTGTGAGAGGGAGCTGGAGAAGGAAGAGCAGGGGCGGGAAGAGAGCCTGGTGGTCCATCTGTCTCATACGCAAGCACTCTGCGACTACCCAGTGTCCCCAAAGCCCAAAGCCCTGTCTCTGGGAGCCCCACTTGTTACAATGGGGACCTCAGCCAGTCAGCCACATTCATTCTGTTATTGGCCTCAAGTGGCGACGGTGCATGCCAGAAGCTTCCTGGCGGAGGCCCATTCGTTTGACTTGTCCTGTTCTACTACAATGCCCTTGGGCCCGACTCAGTGATGAATGGTTTCAGAATATCCCTATGGATTTGTCAAGAAGAGGCCGTAGCAAGTCCAGCTTGAAGCAGAGGTGGCAACAGAAAGCATTTTCTTCGCAGAAAGCATGTGAATTCTGGAGAAGTTTTAGGTATCTGAAGGTTTTCATGTTCCCCTGGTTTTAGAGGTGGAGGGGGGCAAAGCTTGGGAAGGACAGTGGGGTGACAAACTTCTCTGAGATTACTCGGAGAAAAATGATGGTCAGGAGGAAATAGCAACAGAAAATAAAGAGGGAAAAAGCGACGAAAGGATTTTGGATGTTTATGAAAAGTTAAAAATCTAAAAGCAGCTTTTCTTTCTTAAATCGTCTACCGTGGTAGGCCAATGATGCTCTGCTTGGTGGAATTGGGAGCTCAGCCTTCTGAGTCATGGTCTACAGTCCTGGCTCCTCTTGCCCTGCTCTTAGGCTTTGATGTCCACCTTTGAAGTGGCACTGGCTAGGCTCAGAAGCCCGATTTCACCTTGAGCTTTGAATGACGGTGGCTTTTGTTGTCATCCGCTGAGTTTTGCTTCCGGAGAATGTCACCAAAATGCCATGGGCTAATACAATGAAACTTGCATCTGCCGGGGTATGGAAGGGTTTCTGTCATGTCGCTGACAAGGAGAGAGAAAATCCTGCGAGACCGGCATCCAAGTTAAAGATGCTGGACTTCCAGAGAGAATAAACTGTCTTACTCAACTGCCAGAAAAACATATTGGCACCACTGAGTCCTTACACTATTGAAGAATCAAACAAAATGATCTTAGAGCTAAGGAGGCCAAATAAAACGGAGGAAGAAGTTCTAAAGTAATGAATATCTTTAGATAATCCAGGATTTGGGTTTTTGTTTTTAGGGAACAGTGAACAACTTCCCAAATATTCCTTACCATTGTGTTAAGGTAGAAAAGGAAATATATCCTCAGTGACCGAACTGAAGACTTTCTCTTGTTTCTAGAGCATGCTTAGGACAACATATGGTGGTGAGGACATGATTTAAAATAACTAGGGAGTTAAAAAATAATATTTGCATGTTTCTCCTCCTGAGGTTTTGGTAGAACAAAGGGAGGGAGAACCCTTCTCCTCCACACTTTACCAAGCATATTCTTGAGCCATGTAAGTTCTGCTGGAACTTTCTAAGCTGTTAAAGACTTGAACACCTAAGCACCAGATGTTTGCTGGCCAGAGCACATAGAAGGACCAGACATGGTGGTTCACCTACCCAGACCAGCAGGAAATGCTGTCAAGAGATCAGTGAACATCGTCCATAGAGTCTCACAAACTGCCAGCCCTGCTTACAACGGTGCGTGAGCAACGACAGTCTCTCTTCTTTTCCTTTCTTTCTTTCTTTCTTTCTTTCTTTCTTTCTTTCTTTCTTTCTTTCTTTCTTTCTTTCTTTCTTTCTTTCTTTCTTTCCCTCTTTCAGTACTGGGATCAAACTCAAGACCTAGAGCTTGCTAGACAGCCATTTCTGCCACTGAGCTATCTTCCTGGCCTTCAAGGCACACTTCAAAAGCTGCTTCTTGTGCAGGAGGGCTACCGTGAAGGTGAGTTTCTATGACCTTAACATTTGAAGCCAAAAATCTAAATCTGCTGCCGTGTCCTGCAAGGCATTTGGTCAGCGCCTGTTTGGGGGGATGTTGGCTGCACTCGAGACCTTACCTCTGTGTGTGTGCCTAAAAAGGCGTGGCATTCAATTTTGAAAATGTGCAGTAGGCATTAGGACATTGTGATGGTTTATGTCTAGTTGTCCCCTGCAAAGGCTCATGTAGTCATGGGGTGGACTTCAAGGCTTTGTGGTTAACTCATGGTCCAGCGCTGGAATTATGGGTGTGAGTGCCCTACCCAGCCTGGGGCGGACAGCTTGAGTACAACATACGGGGACAGACCCACTCTGCGGCCGTCGCTGACACTGCTCTTCCTCTTACTCTTGCTGTTTCGCTGTCTTCTGCCCCCACGAACTGCTGTCCCCTGCCATGTGCCTCTCTGCCTTGGCGCCAGCTGAGGGTGGATTGAAACCTCCACTAACTGCGGGCTAAATGAACCTTTCCTTCCTTAATTTTGGGTGTCGGGTATTTTGCCCCAGAAATGAGAGAAAAGTAACTGTGACAGACATGTAGATTTCAAGCTTGGCTAAATTAATCAACAGTGTGATCATAGGTAAAATATATTCTGTTTCCATCACTTCATTTATAAAATAGAGGTGCTTATTGCTATTATCATCACTATTTGGAGTAAGTCTAAGGAACAAGTAATATACAAATACTGGAAACCAGAAAGTGGAATGGAGTATGGTGTTAATATATTTAAAATAATAATAATAACTCCTACAGAATAGCTAGCAAATAGCTAGGTCACCTTTCAAAATAGATCGGATTTAATATGGCCTGGCAAAATCTCAAGAACATTGAATTACTCTAAACCTTCCGGTAAAAATTCTTAATTTGCAAATCCACCTGCTTTAATAAAATTAAAAAAAAAAACCCTTTTGACTTCTCTGATAGCTCTTAAAGATGTCATTCCTTCCTTGTTCTCATTTAATTCATATTTCTTGTCTTTTGAATGTATTTTAGGAAAAACCCCATTCAGCGTGCGTGTGTGAGTGCATGCATGTGTATGAGCCTGTGTGCACGTGTGTACATGTGGACGTCTAAGTGCTTTGCACCTCACCATCAGGTTAGACTGCTGTGGCACAGCAGGTTGGTGTCTTACGCCTATCGTTCACTCATTCTTAAATCTCCCCAGGGCTAGATTTCCAAAGTGCTTAGCAAGATGTAAAATTTCCTTCAGAACCTAACTGTAGCTTATTTACAAGGCATTACCCCTTTCTCTAAATTCCTTTGACTTTAGCCACCCCCCCAAATACTCATCATACTACTTTTTAGTCATAGATTTTTTACCTTTTTATTGCCTTGGGAGATGAAGCTGCTTCATGAAAACTTCCTTACTTTTTCTGTTGTTGGACAACTTCTGCCCAGCCTCAGCAGCCCGCCACTGCTTGCCTGCTCCCTCTCCAGAGGATTTCCTCTCTCTCCACTATTTGTGTATCACCTTCTCTCCCATGAAATTACAAACTTCCAAATGAATCTCATATACATGTATAGACCTTGATGTTTTCATCATTGGTCCTGAGTTCCTGGGATATAGCCTTTCCTATGTGTCTGGCATGGAGCACATGCATTTAATACGTGAAAATCAAAGAAGGAATGGTCACGCAGAACGTTGAGCTGCGTGAAAAGCAGTGAGAGCTGATACCATAGGCTTAAGTCAGCAACCATTTCGTAACTATTTTATGGAAAATGACACCCTTTTATAGCCACGTAAGCCACGTTTTAGGCCTTATGTTTCCTTTATTGCTTTATCAGCTTCTTTCATTTACTTGTTTATTTAGTTAGTTAGTTTTGGTACCTGGGATTAAACTCACTACCTTGAACTTGCCAGGCAGGGGCTTGTGCCCCTGAGTTCTCTCCCAGACCCAATTAGTTTCTTTGTGCTTCTCATGATACAGGAATGTTTGTTTGCGGTGACAAAGGGGGGTCCAGAAGATAAACTTGTTCTACACAAGGCGTGGTATCAAGGCACCCCTCCAGCTCAGCTGGTGGGGTACAGGGCTGCATCGGGTACTGGCCCGCTCAGGCTACAATCTCTACCTTCAGGGTGTTTCTGATTAATATGCACAGCACGATTAGGCAAGAGTTAGGTGTAAAAGATGTATTCATATTCTTCTCCACTCTGTGTATGTGTTATCTTTAGGAACAAAGGAACATAGAGTAGAAAAACAGAGACATGAAGGAGCTGGGCATATTTAGCTGAATCTGTCTGTATTCATGAAGGAAATCGTCCCCAGCCCCATCCACTTCATAAAACTGAGCTATGACAGTTAACATTTGTCCTTGGCTTGGCGGTTCTGCACTCATGGTCCATGAAGACGGTATCATAGAAGAGGAAGGCCCTGCAGATTGCCAGAGAAGCTTGGACTTTTTGCACATGACAGAAGAGGTTTAAAATTGGAGGCAGAAGTGAAGCTGCTAATTAGCTGGCCTTTACATGGGAAGAAGTCCATTTAATGACGGGAGTCTTTAAAGGAGGAGCAGAAGAGAGAGGCAGAAGTTTGCCTTAAGGAAGGGCTCGGGCTGCCATTTCTGCCGTGGACAACGTAGGAAAAGACCGCAGGCCAAGGAATGCATGCAGCTTGGAAAGCCTGCAAAAGGCAAGAAAACCGACTCTTCCCTCGAGCCATTAAAGGGCCCTACAGGCTCGCTGACATCACCTTCTATGCTAGCACGAAACCTATGTCAAACTTCTGGCCTATGAATCTGTGAGGTAATATGATTGTTTTGTTTAAAATACTAAGCTTTTGTTAATATATGACTATAATGGAAAATTATTACAAGCCTAACAACATTATAATAACTTTCACATACTTCAATTCAAATATTGTCAAAGAAGATTTAAGGACCAGTATCCCACTATTCAAATTATTGGGGAAAAAATTGGATAAGTTGCTGGGCGTGGTGGCACACGCCTGTAATCCCAGCACTTGGGAGGCTGAGGCAGCAGGATCGGTATGAGTTCAAGACCAGCCTGGGCTACAAAAGTGAGCTCAAGGCCCGCCTGAACTGCATAGTGAGACCCTGTCTCAAAAAAGGCAAAAAAAAAAAAAAAAAAAAAAATTGGATAAGTTCATCTTGGTTTTGAACAAAAATTTGTCTACACAGACCATTACAAGTGTAAAAATTTACTTTCTGAAAACTTCAATCCAGCAAACTTGAATACATTAAATTTATTGAAAGTACCAAATGATAAATGAAAAACAACTATTGGAAAGAAACCGTAGTCTAATTTTTAATTAAAGGTTTATGTTTTTATTTTCACCCAATTCTTCTAATAGTTTGCTTTTCATAAAAACAATCTCATTTAATGTCAGCTAGATTGTAAACAAGGTAGTTCAGCACACTTGGGTAGATAGTGGCTATTTTTCCTTGTCAGTTTCTGAACAAGAATTCTTATTAACCAGAGATCTGTCTGGACTGTCTCATATGCTAGGTCAGCATTAAGCCCCTGAAGGACTGTGGAGATAGGGAGATTCTTTAGCGATGAAGTGATGCCCTCACCCACCGCCACGCCAGAGTGGTTGCAGCCCTTGGGGACTTCAGCCCAGCGTTTGCAGCCATCTCTGGGCTCCCTGCTCAGCGCCTCTATGAGTATCACCAGAGGTTAGGAAGTTTTGCCCTTCTCGGACCCTTTTTTCAGCTGCCGACAGTTTCTCCGCAAAGAAGAAATCAATACGGGATGCTGTACTACGTCAGCTCTGCATGCTTAGTCTGCCTTCTTCGAAATAATCAAGAAAAGTTACGTGTGAAAAGACACAGGTGCTCCTTTCTCAGCAATATTTTCATACTTTAGAACAATAATGTGGAAAACCTAGAAGAGTCCTAGAATATGTACTTCAATATCTGCACATTTTATTGATTTTATTCATAAGAGTTTACTACAAAGGCAATAAATTAGTATGTTGGCTCTTGGTTCAGCAATTTTTTTGGAAATTGATTTTCTATGTCTATTCTGACTTCAAACCAACTATATTTAAAACACGGGACAGTATTTTTATTAGACTCCCAAATAATTGAGGAATATCTATTTTGAGACAAGATCTAGCTATGTAGTTCAGGCTGGCCTTGCACTCATGATGCAGTCCAGCCTGGCCTTGAACTTCCAGAGATCCTCTTGCCTCGGCCTCCGAAGTGCTAGGATTAATAGCATGCAACCATTAGGTCATCCCCATATATTTTAGCAGGGATAAACAGCCCCTGCTTAGCAAGTGCAGGGGCCAGGGTTAGATCCCTAGCACCATGTGCCACGCCAGCCCCGCCCCCAGGAGCACTGAGCCGGTGACCGAGGTCAGACATAGCGGCGCATCCCTGTAAGCTCAGTATAAGAGGGCTGAAAACAGGAGGATCAGTAAGAGCCTCAGGTGCTCAGGCCAATGTGAGGGGGGGAGGGAGGAGGAGGGGGAGAGAAGAGGCAGGGAGGGGGTAGGGAGGCGGAGGGAGGGGGAGGAAGGGAGGGAGGGGGGAGAGAAAGCCAAAGCTATTTTGTTTCAAATATAATTGTTTCACCTATCTTTTATTGTCATGATTAGGAAATTGAACTCATTGTAAAGCTGCATGAAGAGAGACCTCCTATTATGTATGACTAGAGTACCTAAAGCATGTGGGTAACACTTACAGGACCTGGAAGAGTTAATGTTTAATATCTTTGTTGTTGTCCAGCTGAAGAGTGCAAAGCATTTTCTGCTGTGAACTATAATATATAATCTCTTGTTTAAAAAATACACACAATAAGGGCTAGCCAAAGGCTCAGTGTATTAAACTGTCTTCAAGCAGGCACAGGGGCTGAGGTTTGATTCCCAGGCCTGCAAGCCCTAGGGTACACTGAGACGGCAATTGAGACTGGGCATGGTGGAATGCACCTGTGATCTCAGCTCTTGGGAGGCTGTAAACAGGTGGATCACTACGAGTCTGATGTAGTAGTGACACCCTGAACACCCTGTAGACCCTTCCCTTAAACAAAAAATTAAATAATAATTAATAAGTAAAAAATACACACAATCAATAAAATACAATTAATCAACATGTCAAAAGTGTTATTATTCACTCGCATACATTCCCCAGCCCCAGGGATGTAGCTGTGTATATGATTTAATATTCAATGAGTAGGTGATGTATACATTCATTTTTCAAATAGAAATGAATGGATGCAGGACTATGTCCTACAGATTATTAGGTTAATTATTTTGCCATTCTTTTTTTTAACGCATGTAGGGAGGGGAAACAGGGACTCCAGGCTCTCTCCGTAGCTCAGACTCGAGTGATCCTCCTGATTTCAGCTTGCCCAGTACTGGGATTATCGTCATGCACCACGACACCCAGTCTCAATCACTGTCTCAATGTGCCCGGGGGCAGGGCTGGCAAGGCACACTGGGGATTGAACTCCGGCTGCTGTGCTCTGCCTGAGCAGGCGCTTTCGTCAGCTGAGCTATCAGGCCAGCCTATTTCACCGTACTGATGTGATACGATTCCATTTCTTTAGGGGGAAAAGCAAAACTCCAATAACAAAAACAAAATCTGAAGCCCACGATTTGGCTCTCTCTGACTCTCTTCTCTGGATAGCATTTACAGTTGACTTTTGAGGAAAAACAAACAGATGTATTTTTTAAAGTTTGGCTTCTTGTGTGTCCTTTTCTCTTTTGTCTTTCAATACTTTTACTCAAGTTATAAAAAAAGTCAACACAAATCTTTCAACTGACATTTTTAAAACTGAAATCCTGGTTTCATCATTTTAGGTTCCTCCTCCTCCTCCTGGAGTCTGTAGCACACTGGCCACACTTGCTGCTAACCCTGACAGAGAAGCCAGGTCCAGTGACTGTCACTCACTGCAGCTATAGAACATCTTGTACCGCCCGCAGATCTGTTCCAATCTTCACTGCGTCCACGTCCTGCTGCCATAGTGGGCTGCACTCTGCCCTTTGGGTGGGATCCCCTGCTCCCCTCTGCACATTTGCCAGGATGGTTCAAAGAGGGGCAACCTCTGGTGGCAGCTCAGATGACCGCCTCTCCTCGGGGCTGCTGGGACCCAGCTTTGCCACTGAAGAGCACTGGGACAGCTGGTAGCTTAAAAACTAAAAATTCACATTTGTAGCACTGAAGCAGATTTTCTTTACCTTGGCTTAGTCCCAAGAATTGGGTAACATGTTATGTTTTTTGATGATTTGTTGGTTATTTGTTCTTGTAAATTCCCAAGGAATGAATAAAATGCCCAGTGGGAGCACTGACAGGAGCAGTAGACTTAGCAGTCACTTCTCTGGGCCATGAGACAACACCCCAAGGATTGAAAGGCCAGCAGCTCCTGGCCAGAATTCTCCTCAGTGAGCAGAGACTCCACTACTGAGGAGGTACGGGGTTCTAGGGAACCCTTAGCTTAGCAAGTAGGTCTCAGACTATGGGCATGATGGGGGGAAAATAGGTAGTATCTTTTGGAAAGAAAAATTTGCTGCTACAGAAAAGAGTTAAGATTATAACATAGCAACTCAGCTACAAGCGTTGGTGACTAAAGCTAAGGATGTGGCTCAGTGGTACAACTCTGGCCTGGCACACACATCATCCTGAGTTCTCTTCCTGGAACAACAACAAAAAGGATTGAGGACCAAACATCTCCTTAAGTAGTGTGTACCACTTATCACTGGTTCTGAAGGCATATTACTCTGACCTTTATTTGAATAGATACAGGAAGAGAGAGAGAGAGAGAGAGATCTAGAAAGATCTAGAATACAACATTTCTTCTTAAAGTGTGTCCTCAAATTATTCACTGTCCAAACCCTGAATTATCACAAATTCACCTTAAATTACTTTCCAGTGACAACTAAAATCAAATGTCTTTTTTTTTCCTCCTAGACATTAAAAAGAAAAAGAGTGTTCTGTTAAAATCTTATGCTTTTAAAAAATTGTGCTTGACTCTTTCACAAATAATCACGCAAATAGCTAATGGAAACAGACAAGATTTTAGAATTTGGGGACATCAACAGTAAGAGTATTAGAGAGCTGATATAAAAAATGAACTAAGGAGTTCCAGGCCCCCGCGGCTTGGGCTCAGGCCTCACTCTCTGCTTCCTCACAACCTCCACTCCCACTCTGAGCATCGCTGCGTCACCCTGGACATGAGTGAGCTTCCAGTTCATCTCAGCCAGCGCAATCTGGACAAGCTCAGCTTTGGTGAAGCTCCGCTTGGGTGGTTTTCATTTGTTGTAAGAATGTTAAATTCATTAAATTATCCCATAAATCTGTATTTATTATATTGGTGAGTAACCTACTATAATTAAATATGAAATGCTGAAGACAGTGTGAAGGTAAAATTAAGGCCATAGATCACCTTCTTTTATGGTGTTCATGACTGCAAAAATACCCCAGAATTTGTTTCCATCTTTGCCTGGATCTGTTTAATGTTACACAGAATTCAACAGCATATTATTTTCATATGGGCACTTTGTGAGTATTTTGAAGTAATCCCAACTGTTTCTGATAATACATGTGCAGTCCTTATAGGAAAGATAAAAAAATCCTTGAGAGGAGTCTTGAGGAGAATGTGGCTGACAGCGCATGTCCTTAGTCAGTTCACTGAGGCTCCACTTATACTTAGTAGACAGTCATCGCGACTGTCTTCAAGAGTATGGTGCTTAAGAATGTCTAGGGTTGACTCTTCATCTCCTGCTTCTAGCTTCCAGACTGAGATCGGTCTGAATGTCAAGGTGAGAATAACAAAATAAGCTAAAGATGATGGAGTTTGTGGTTTTCAAAAGGAAAGTGATGATCTTTGTGAAAGAGAAACAGGGTTTTCTTTAGCAAATTAATGCTGAACAAATTATTGTTGTTAAAGGAACATTAGTGGTCAAAAATAGAAAAGTTTTCTGGCACTTGGTCATCATTTATAAACCGAATGAGTGTCACCAGAATGTATCATCTAGGAAGTGGCACTGTCACCTGTCCCCTTTCCACATGGCAACAGGAGACAAACGCAAGCCACTGAAGAATGTGGCCCGACAGTATTCCCTGAAACGTATTCTGCTGTTCTGATGGCAAGCCTTTTCTTTGGACTTGCTGTGTTCTAGCATGCAGGGAGGCAGGTACTATCTTTGAACCAACAGAAAGAAAACAATGGGCTTTGGGAGTTGTCTCAAAAACCAGAACTCTATTTTCTAAGTTAAACAAATGAACAACACAAAACAAACTCACAAACCAAAGGTATGGTGGATCAAAAGGCAGCTGCTCAGGGAAGACCCTTAGAAATCAATACGAACCTCTTCATGTGGGAAAGGTGGGTGAGTTAAGTGACACATGGGTCACTGGGACAGCAAGAGCTCGGGAAGCTCTGAGTACTTGAGGGTGCTGGTGATGGTCTTTCCACACCTAGGATTCTATGCATGTTACCCTAAAGTAACAGTATTGTGGGCATGTGCATAAACTGAGGAGCACAAGGCAGGACTCCCTCCATTCTCATGGGCCTGCAGAGGACAATGACACTGCGGTCAGAAGGAGTGCGAGTCCTTGTCTTAGTATGGCACAGTAGCGCTGAAATAGTCCAAGCCAGCATAGAAGCAGTTTCTCAAAAGCATTTCCTGCCTGGATTTCTGAACATCCTTTCTCTCCTCTCTCTTCACACCTCTTGGTCATCTTTGATGAAAGAATGCTACCATTTCAAAACGATGCTAAACATAGTGTTTATAAAGATGTGTAGGCGATGCCAGAATTGCAACCACAAAATTGGTTCTAATTTCCATTAGGGCAAGCTAGAATTTGCAAGTCTCTAATTACGTTTCAAGTGGTTTAGAAGGCTTAATGACCGCTAGTGGATTCTTACCACATCTTAATTCTGAAAAATCTGTATATAATTTAAAGAAAACACATCCATGTGTTCCTGAATAATTTGCAATTAAGTCTATTTTGTGAGCTCAATGTCATGTCTAAAAAGTATGTGAAAGCTGCTTTAAAATTTTAAACATTTGTCGAAGCAAGGTAGAAGGAATATGCCACTAGAAGTAGGCTGGTCTTGACAAACTAAGCTCAGGGACATAAATACATATCCAATAGTACTACTAGAAGAAAAATACCTTTTGCAAATAAACAGCTTAATGTTCTTTTTCTGCCTCCAAGAATAACCATGCTATGCAATGAGAGTGTTGGAATACAACATGCCCTGCTCACTGACAGTGCCCCTGTTCGAATGTTAAGCTATAGTATTATAAAGGAAATTTTGCATTTTCTGAGCCTAAAGCTTCTGTGCCTGTTAGCAGATGTCTGCAGCAATTAGAGCGGCCGGTGCCTTGGCCACACAACCACGCCTTCCCAAAGAACAAGCCCACAGCCAAGCTGCATCTGCTTTGTTCGCACATGCACGCTGTGTTCTCTCTTGAAACTGGATCGCTGGACAGCCTGCTTCATGCCAAGCGGTCGCTTGCGGTGGGAGATACACTGTGTCCCAAGTGGCCACACCACACCGAGGAGTCCCTATATGCTTCGTAAATGCAGCATAAAATCCAGAATTTTGAAATGCATTTTTAAGCAAATTTCACTGTTTTGTCTTGAGGGTTACATAATAGTAGCTGGGTGCAGGGTTAACTTTCAAAACTAACCTCTTTAAAAGGCCAGTGAGAATCTTTATTTAATCAGAGCCCTCTGAACATTGCATGAAGCCCTGGCAGCCTCACGACCACTGGCTCTCCCGATAGTCTTAGTTTAGAGGTCACGACACTGCAAACAAAACCACTTATTGCCTTCAGCTCTGATGTTGGCAATTTGGGAAAAGGACCTGGCTTTGAAACATCAGTTAAAGTGAAAAGCAAAACACTGACCAATTTAGTTCTTACATGCAAGGTTGTTCTGTGAACAGCAGAAGGCTTATAAAACAGAAGGACTCAGCAGACTTAGTGGTAGACATAGAATGTGTTCTCTTTTATCACCACCTACAGCAATGGAAAGAATGGATAATGCTGATGCTCGTGGAATTGAGCAGCTTTAGAAAAGGGCAGACAAATAGAGACAAGCCTCATGTGGGCCCTGTGAGACAGTGGACAGACTGAAAGGAAGTCCCAAGACCCAGGCTGTCCTCACAACTCCATTAAGGACCAGCACCCATGAGGTTGTTATGTACTCTTTTTTTTTTTTTTTTTTTTTTTTTTCCAGAACTGGGAACAAACCTCAGGCAGGTACTTGTTCCTCTGAGCTATGTCCCTGGCCCATTAGGATTTTATGCACTCTTTCGGCTTAGGTCATGGGCTATCTGACTGAACCTGAAGTCGTGTCTAGATCTTGGTCACATAAACCCCACTTCACATTTTTAAATCAACCTGTCATACTTAAAGTGTTAGTTTTCTCATCCTTAAAATGGAATTGTTAGCAATAATTCAGATATACCTAGAATATTTAAAAGATATAATCATGTAGAACTTCCAAGATTGAAATAGATAATATTATTAAATCACAGCCAAGTTGGAAAAGAAGCCATGTTAATAAATTCAGTTATAGTTAATAAATATAGTTAAGGAATACACATAACCTAAGCAAATTATTTTTGTCTTTTTTTTTTTTTTTTTTTTTTGGTAAGGAAGGGATGATATTTATTTATTTATTTATTTATTTATTTATTTATTTATTTATTGTCTTTTTGAGACAGGATCTCTCCATGCAGTTCAGGCTGGCCTTGAGCTCACTTTGGTAGCCCAGGCTGGTCTTGAACTCACACTGATCCTCCTGCCTCAGCCCCCCGAGTGCTGGGATTACAGGCATGCGCCACCACACCCAGCTCCTGGAAGGGATGATTTTTAGTCCATGAAGAATTGTCGTGTAAAAACATTTTGCTCTCCTTATAATACCTATATATTGTGTCTATTCTAAGCATCTTCTCAGTTTTCCAGAATTATACAAACAAGTAACAAATTTTGTTGTGTGCAGGACTGGGATTTGAACTCACAACGTTGCACTTGCTGGGCAGGCACTTGTGCCACAGAGCTATCTCCCCAGCTCCCAAGTACTAAACTATTATAGAGGTGAGTATTATTTACTCAGATTCAATGGAATATTAGAGCCAAAGCTAACTCACCATTTGGTTGTTTGTTTTAAAAAAACTTTCTGATTGTGAAAGTTGTATTTGTTAAACAAGTTAGTTTTAGACTTTGAGATCAACAACTAAGCATGTGGGGGGTCGTCTATGTGTTGTATATTTATACATAAAATGACTCATAAGTTTCTTTTCTAGAGAAATGGGGGATTATAAAATAGGAGTTTTAGTTTAAAAGACTAGAGTTTCAAGGCGATTTACTGTTTAACATGGCAAAAATCAAAATAGCTGTTTGTTATGGAAATATAAGTGCTTAGAGTGAGCAGATTCAGGGTAACACATTTGTAGTTTTATTTTTCCCCCATTTTGATACGTATACTCAAGTCATCTGGTATGAAACTAACTTTTATAAAAATTAGCGTTGCACACACATTTTAGTTAAGCAATAAACATCTGTCATCTACCATTGATTAATATTTTATAAATGGTGTGTGGCTCATGGAATCCAAGTATAGCAGCTGAGACTTTTCTAAGTCTGACCTCCTAAGAGTTTGGGTAAAAAGTGTTCAGAGTAGTTCCCTAAGCTCTTACTCAACTTGAGTCCAGTTTCCAACTTAGTGCTTTAGATTATGTATTCAGTAAGCAAAAGAAGACAGACTGCTGATTCTCAAACCACAAAAGGAGCCAACCAATAAAGGGAACTACACTTACCTCTTTGGTGAATATAGATGCAAAAATTCTCAACAGAAACAGTGTCAAACGGAATGTAGGGAAGCATCACAAACACCATGCCCTGTGACCAAGTAGACTTCATCCCAGAGACGAAAGGATGGCTCGCCATACATAAGCAAATGTAGTCCATCACACAAGCAGAACCAAGGATAAATATCACAGAATCAATAGATATAGCAAAGTACTTGACGCCCCTTTATGGTAACGCTGAAAGAAGTACGTGTAGAAGGGCCTCATGTCAGTGTGACAAAAGCCACTTGCAACAAATCTGACGCCATCACAATGAATATGGAGGACCTGAAAGCTTTTGCTCTAAAATCAGAAACCAGAGGGGCTGGGGAGAGAGCTCTGTGGCACAAGTGCCTGCCTGGCAAGTGCAAGGTCGTGGTCAGCAGCAGCAACAACAACAACAACAACAAAGAGGGTGTTCACTCACACTATTCCTGAGGAATGTCACATTTGAAACATTAGCAAGAGGAATTAGGTGAGGAAAAAAATGCAGATATGCATAGAAAAAACTCAAATTATTATTTGCAGATGACATGATCTTTTACATAAAACTTCAAAAATTTCCACCAAAAACTTAAGGAATAACCATCACACTTAATAATATAGTAGGATACAGAAATCAATACACAACCATCACTAGCATTCCTATGGAAAGAAACTGAGAAAAATATTCCAGAAAGTATACCATTCACAACAGCACCCTGTTTTAGTTACTCTTCTCTTGTTGCTGGGACAGATACCCAACGCCCACAATGAAGGAAGGAAAGGGGCATTCAGCTCACAGCTACTGGAGGTTTCAGTCCACATTCAGCTGGCCCAAGGCAGAGCGGCACAGCACAGAAAACAACCTCTTCTGGTGGCTGGCAGGAGCAAGAGCGCTAAGACCGAGGGCAGCAGCAGCTCCAGCAGCTAACTACTCTTCCTTCCTTACATTGAAATGCATATCACCTGCCCCAGAGGAGAGGCAGCACCCATTTCCACAATAACCAATTACGAATTCCAGAAGCTGCTCCATGACTGCATGAAGCTTTGTGGGGCACCTAGACACAAACCATAACACACCCAGAAAAAATTCCTCAGGAATTAGCATAACTAGGGAAGTGAAAGACCTCTACAGTGATAGCTACAGTCCTATGAAGAAAGGTAATGGAAACAGTCACTAGAAAATGGAAGGCTATCCCCTGTTCTCAGAGAAGTAAACCCCACAGAGTCAAAGTGCCCATAGTTCCAAAATTGACATACAGATAACGCAGACCAGCATTATCAGCAGCATTATGAACAGAAAGAGAGAAAGCAATCATAAAATTTGTATGCGTCTCAGAGACCCAAAATAGCACAAGTAGAACATACCACAATCCTGGACTTGAAATTATATTACAGAGAGACAATGATAAAAACAGCATGGTACCAGCACAAAAGCAGACAAGAAAATGAATGAAACACAAATGTGAAGAAACAACAACTCCAAGAATATTTACCTATTTGATCTTTTTTTATTTTTTTATTTTATTTTTATTTTTATTTATTTATTTATTTATTTATTTATTTATTTATTTATTTATTTTTTTTTTTGCTTTTTGAGACAGGGTCTCACTGTGCAGTTCAGGCTGGCTTTGAGCTCACTTTGGTAGCCCAGGCTGGTCTCGAACTCACAACGATCCTCCTGCCTCAGCCTCCCAAGTGCTGGGATTATAGGTGTGCGCCACCACGCCCGGCACTGATCTTTTTTTAAAAAAAGGTTAAAAAATACCCTAGAGGAAAAGATAAATTGTTTAATAAATGGTTTAGGAAAACTGGATATCTACATGTGGAAGAATGAATCTAGATCCATGTGTCTCACCATGTTCTAAGCTAAAACAAAGGTAGTTTTAGAAAATAAATATCAAAACAGAAAGTGCTAACCTAATGGCAGTTTAAATTGCTGAAGACATCGGCACAAAGAGCTTCTAAACAGAACACTGGTGGCACAGGAAATCCTTCTGAGAATCAGAAAATTGGATCATATTGAATTATAGAGCCTCTGTACAGCAGAGGAGAAAAAACGATTGAAAAGAAAATGTATAGAATGGGAAAAAATTTAAGCCAACTCTTACTCAGAAAGAAGACCAATAACTAGAATATATAAAGAACTCAGAAAAAATCAGACTTTCAATTAAAAAATGGGTACATGAGTAGCCACTTCACAGAAGTACAAAGGGCCAACATATACACAAAACTCAACATTATTTGTGATTAGAAAAATGGAAATCCAACCGCACTGCTACTCCATCTCAACTCCAAAAGAAATCAAATTATATCAGTGGTGGGCAAGGCTGGGTGGGAGGAAGGGAACCAACCTATGTTGTTGGTGGAAAAATAAACCATGCAGCCACTATGGAAATCAATGCGGAGGTGCTTTCAAAAACTCAAGCTGGTCCAGGCATCCCTCTCCTAGCTCTATTCCCAGCACAGTAACAGATGTCTTATTCTGGTGATGCATATCTCCGCTTTATACCAGCACAGTTCATAATAACTACATCTCAGAAGCAACCTGCATGTCCACTAATGTATAAGTAGGTAAAGCAAATGAGGTATTTGCACAGTGGAGTGTTAGGCTCCCAAAAGAAGGATGAGCTTTGTAGGAAAATGAGCGCACCTAGAGGTCCTATGTTGAGTGGAATAACTCAGGCAGACTAGCTTAAACAGCATATGGTTTCTTATATGTGAGGAACCCATATTATCAATAGAAAGCAAAGTATAGGAAGACGAACAGGAAGTAGGGCGTTAGGTCTTTCTCCATGTGGAAGAGGCTTGAGAAATGGAGAGGGCGGGGAAGGAAGGAGGAAAGTGGGTGAAGAAAGAATTAGGTTGGATATTCTGTGGACGCACAGTGACTGCACCAAGAGTGTAAGTACTGCATCCTGCACACATGGACTCACAAGAAGGGAGGGGCTGGGGACAGAAACCCTTACGAAGGTTAGAGAAGGCCAGGGGGTTAGAGAAGACAAAGGAAAAGAGTTTCAAAACGATGCAGTGCCACGCACTCCAGCTCACTACAAGGTCAGGCTATGGGTTTAACATATGCATCGACAAGGCTATAAAATTGCATCTTCTTGTGACATTTTTATGGATGTAGATGACAAGCATGTGCGGAACATTTCCATACACTAGCCTAGCTGAATATAAAGATAAGAAGAAAACTGGGGAACCAAATGGTGCTCAGACCTCAGCAGGTCGTGCTGCTCATTTCCTGGTGAAGGAGGCTGGAATGTGACTGATTCAAGGCCACTGAGGGCAATCTAGTGAGACTCTATCTCAAAGTAAATAAATCAATCAACAAAATGTATAAAGGGCTACGGATGTGCCTTAGTGTTAGAAAGCTCACCTAGCACACTCAGGCTCCAGGTCCATCCCTGTGATAGTTCAAGGGAAGAAGAAAGCCTTCTACTACTCATGAAATAGGTCCTTCTGCATTTGGAATCCTCCATAACTCTGTTTTGGGCTCCTGCTTTCAGCCACCTTTCCGCTCACCTTCTCAAGGGAAACTTGCTTAATGGTTGCATGTGTTTTCCAAAGTATCAGACTCCAAGCCACCAGGAATTGTGAAGAAACTGCCAGGAAGAATCCATTCCAGTGGTGGGAGACTGTCCTCCGTTTGGCAGTGAACAGTAGTTCAAGGAAGTGACTTGCTCTGCTTCTTAGACAGTGGGCTTGTGACAGATTCATCCAATTATCACACCATGCCCCGCAAATATGTGTAACTATTATACATGTGAGCATCTGGGACAGAGAAGCAGGTGAAGGACTGTGTGGAGACAGCGCTCAGCGCCCAGAGAGCTCCCCAAGTGGAATTAAGAATCCAAGTTCATGGACATAGTTCAGGAAAAACAAACAAACAAACAAACAAACAAACTAGAGCAATGGGAAATGTAGAGTCTACGAGGCAGCACAGCTCAGTGGAGAGCAAAGCTCAAAGTCTCCTCGACCCCTGGCATTGCCAGCTGTGTAACACCAACACTGGGCAAAGCCACTCTTTAATGTCATTGATTACACAAAAGATTAAAAAAACAAAACAAAACAAACTGATGACCGTTCCACCTTTAAAGTACTTTTCAATGCTTGTTCTGATCTTTCGTAGGTTGCCTTGACTTTATAAGAGGAAGAAATCTAGAAAAAATCTAGTTCCAGCTAAGATTTCTTAATTACAGCAGAGGAGGCAGAAGTTAGTCTACAAGGAATATAGGGAAAAATATAACCCTTGTACTCGATGAGGAGGCACCATATAGACACATAAATACAGTGACAAAAGGGTGCATAGCACTGTATAATTACTGCTAGAAAACGTTTGTTGAATGGGTAAGCCCACATCAGATTATGGTATCTGACAAGTTAAAAATTCAGCATTGCAGACAATCCTTATTATTTAAAT
Organism: Myocastor coypus; assembly: GCA_004027025.1. Classification (NCBI taxonomy): domain Eukaryota; kingdom Metazoa; phylum Chordata; class Mammalia; order Rodentia; family Myocastoridae; genus Myocastor; species Myocastor coypus. The sequence goes on along the minus strand of PVJA010002023.1, from coordinate 52,125 downwards.
ATGTAACACCCACCATAGGCATTGGCTGATAAATAACAGACTAGGAAAATAGATATTTTACACATGCCACAAGGTTATTATTTCTATTACACAAAACTTTCCTACAACTGCTATATTTTGCTCAATAGAGGAATTATAAAAATAGGTAAAATGTAAGTAAGGACTCAAAAAGCCAAATAACAATAGTCTGGGAAGTGCCTGGAAAAGAAGGTATCATTTGCTAATTCGTCATATTGCCAAGAGCTCAGGGGACTGGCAACATTCAATTAAGTACGAGTATAAGGGCATTGGCATTTCTGACACATTGAAGTTTTAAACTGCAATTTCTTTTTTTTAAAAAAAGGACCTGACAGAATGGAACAATATTTAACATGTAGATCTCTTTTTTTTCATGCATCCAGTGCTTGAGACTCTACTTTATATTAGGATGTGTAATGACTGGACCCTTACTAGACACAAGCCTGAGCGTTTTATTCACAGCTCACCCCTCCAGCCTTTGAGAGGTGATTGCTCTGACCCTGGCTTTATAGGTGAGGAACACAGGGTACAAAAAGGCAAAGTAGTCCACTCCCAGTCTCAGAGATAGTCAACAGAACAATTGAGATTTGAAAATGCATGACGTCAAAGCCCACAGGCCATCTTTTTACTTCTGATAGAATATGAATGCATCAGTAAGACAATTGAGGTATTTACTGTAGTAGTGAAAGGAACACAGAACATAATTTTATTGCTCCTGAAGAGCAAAATAGTTGAACAAATTATTATTCCTAGAATATAACATTTTGCAGCTGGCAAAAACCACCACTTGGAGGGATACTGGCGCTTGCATCAGCAGCAAACACACTGCACTGTGGAAGGCTCTCGATTTATGACAGTAAAAAGTCACACACACTACTGAGGTGGGAGAACGCGTGCTTCTCTTTCTGTAGAGAAAGAATAAGCCAAGTGCGTTCTAAAAGAAATCGCTCACTCTCTAGGAAATGTTTTTGCATATGTATATTCCTGTAGGCAGAGGAATAACATAAATGGATATACAACACACTTCAATATTGCTGTTCTTGTGGGATGGGATTGTTCTGAGAGAGAACAAACTGCTCTTTCACTTATTTATTTCCTGCTTTTCTGAGTTTTTAACAAGACTATGTAAATTGATAGTTTTAAACTATACCTTTTGTGAAGTCTAAACAGTTAAGCAAAACAAGCGGCACACTTGTTGATCTGAGACGTCTTTGTTTTCTACAGCTGTTCATTGGGCCGTTGCTGCAGGCATTAAACATTACTTTTGGTGAACACAACAAGAAATACTGATTGCAGAGTAGGTATTTCCTACGCAAGTGGAGGTGATTATGGATGGAAGGAAAGGATAGTAAGGCCGGCGGAGCAGAGCGACAGGAAGCTGGCACCGGCTAAGGTAGCACAATTAAATGCAGAAGTCATTTCCCTTGAATACTTCAAAATAAAACTTGACAAGGTGGACGAATATGACTGCATGACTGGCTTGCCTAGGAGTGCTTTAGTGTCTGGGGCCTTCTGGCTAACATCAAGTATAGTCTATTATCTCAGTTGTTGAAACAAGATTTGGAATAAAACAAAGTTCTTGGTAGTTTTTGTGTGCTGATTCAAAAGCAGACATGCAGCATATCACATGAGTATGGGTTGGACCTATTTTTCTAAGAGAGATTTCACCATCGTGTACACACCCTTAAAAATTACTTATCTAGTAACTTCTGTAGTAAGGGCTCTCCTAGAGACAGTATAACAACGTCAATTTCTATAAACTTGAAAATAGTTTTTGCTATGAGGCAATTTGATAATAACTTCTGATAATAAGCATAGTCTCTTGATCTGCTTTAGTATGTAGTTTGGAATTAGAAATTATTATTATTTCCCAAGTATGAGTGTACCATAGCATTTTATGCCTAAAATGTGATTTTATCGAAAAACATGGAAATCTGGGCGTGGTGGTGCACACCTATAATCCCAGCACTGGGAAGGTTGAAAGTGGGGGATCACTATGAGTCCAAGCTGTATAGTGAGACTCTGTAATGACCAAAAGCATTTAAAAAAAGGAAAGTATTTGCCCAGATAGCAGTCTTCGCAGAATGTAGTAGTACAAGGAATATTTCATTTTAAGAAGTACATGACTGCCTTGACACAGAAAATGTCATTGGACTTTATTCAAAAATACTTCCTTAAAGCTAATTCATTACAAAAATAGAAAAAACGAACTCTTCTAGCAGCAAAAAACAAATAAACAAAACAAGTCTTTACAAAACATTTTTCAGTTATGGCAGCCTGGACCCAGAGCTATGACCCAGTGGTGTATGCATAGTATAAACATAGGAGTTCAGTAATTAGGTCAATTAATCTTGAAGTTCCATTGACCTGGTGCATGATCAAGCAAAAGGTCAACTGCACAGAGTATGCAGCAGCTAGGAATGGAATGGGCATGATTCTTGAGCCCAGACAAATCAGCCCAAGAAACCACTGAAAAAAGTAGTGGATTTGATTTATATTTAGTGGGAGCCGGTTTATTGCCATAAAAGTGTTTCTAGAAAAAATAGTTAAAATATCATTAGCAGTATGTAGAACATGAATATCTAGTCTGAAACAGATTTTACAACTACAGTTGCTCTTTATTACTTAATTGGGAACTTCAACCCCTCCCGTCTTTTCTGAAGAGGGCCATCTACACTTATACTTTTGTTTGTAAACAGAACCTCTACCCTCAAAGGCCACTGCTTCCTGTATTCACTTTTAGGCATCTGAGGAAGGCGATCCAATCACACGACTCTAATTTCCACCTCAGTGATTGACCGAGGGGTGATCACGTGACCCAAGCAGGGATAATTGGAATTCTTTCATGTGACTGGATGACTGGAACCTGGAGAAGAGAGAACAGAAGCCTTTTCAGTTGGGAGCCCCAGACATACAGACCTGTGGCCTCTCCTATCCAGGTTCCCTCCTAATAAGAGATAAGGGAGAACAGATGACTAGACAAAGAGAATTAGAGGCAGGGTGGATTGAAAGCATAGAGCAGACAGATGCGGAATATTGGGCATCCAGAGGAACTTGCTCCAAAGGCCAATAACTTTCCTTTTATGTAAAGTAATCTGCCATTTTCAATGAAAATGTCCCGATCAGCACAGAAAGTATAACGATACAACAGCTGGAAGAGGACTGTCCATGAGGAATAAATAATTGCAGTTTTCTTTCGTATTAATTATTGTATATATCAGATACATAACGTTTTAGAAAAACTAAAAATGAGATAAAGTAAACATTACTCTTAACTTAGGATATGTTGAAGCCAGTGTTTTCAACAAAAGGCTAAAAGAACTGAACTGAAAATACAGTAGAGAAATAACATAGGAGAGGAGAACACTGTAGATTAAGAGGTCCTGAGACTTTTCCCTTTACTTCCACCTCATCTTGTTAGGAAGATAACTTACTGGTGCAAGACACTAGGCTGGAAACTTTCTGCTTGAATTTGCCCACCAGCCGAACGCTACCTTGTTCCATTGAAGTCTTGTTTGCCAGCCATGTAGCTGAAGGAGTAAGCCATTTGACTGGTGAACTCCTCTTACAATGCCCCAAAACATATGCTTTGAACATAACCAAGCTTGGGAGTATTACTCAATGCCATCACAGAAAGCACTCCACCATAACCTACTTGCATTTACTCTGTGTCACTTCTTGAAAGCCTAAGAGGAAGGTATCCAGCCCTGTCCGCTTGCCTGTGACATCGACAAAGTTAGCCATTAAGGCTTCCATGGAGTTGCCGGAGTAGATAAAAATCAACCAAGACCATGATCTACGAGAAGAATAATTCTTCCCCTGGCTTCAAATGTAGGGCGCTTCTGTGCCAAAGAGGTTTCAGCAATACCAGCAGCCTGAAGAAGTCACTCATTGCGGGGTGGAGAGGACAAGCCTGGAAGGAGGAAGTGTCTTTCTGCTGAGAAATGTTTACTTTGTAATTAGCAGAGCATGAGAGGCCTTTTCCAAACTCTATCTGGGGGTCCAGAATTTAAATTCATGCTGATGTGCTGTGGAGCCTCTCGAGGGAGTCCTTAATTGGCAGGGATCTCAGTTGGCCAGGACAGGCTGTGCACACAGCCAGGGCCTCAGGGTCATTTCTCTAAAGGCCCCACTAAGTCTTCTCAGCTCCACAGCCACAAGCTGTACCTTTCTCCCACTTTGCCATCCTAGGAACAAATAGTGGCACATCAGCACGGTGGTCGCAGGAAGAATGCATCTATTTGCCTCCAGGCCGAAATAAAACACAGGCAGAAATAGTTCATGTTCGCCAACATAAACAGATGTCTCTCCTAAAGGCATTAGCAAACTCTGTGGAAGACCACAGACACTGGTGGTCTTAAAATGCACACTGTCGACCCAGATATTTGCTGCAAGTAAGCTACTCCTTGCTTCCGGGAATAATGCGGACCATGATCCAGATGCCTAGTGTGAAAGGGCCTTCTGTCCTTTTTGTTCATCCTTAGATTCCTCAGTGTTCCTAGCACACAGCTGGTGCTTTAATCAATATTTGTCGAGCAGATGAGTGTATCTTGGCCTGGCTGTCTATTTTCTCTTCTTGTTCTGCCCATTGCAAATGGGCAAGAAGGACAGAACTGAGATCCCGCTCATCTCCTGCATAAACCATACACTGTTTTTACAAAGGGAAGGACAGTTATCCCAGACGGTAAGAGATCGTTGAGATATTTCAGTCATATTCATCCCACTCCAAACAAGAGAAGGGCCATCATGGTGGACTGCAAAAATGATTGCTTCTCTCTGCTGATCCCTGCCTAGCACAGGAGTTGACGATTGTTGCAGCTGCTCCTGCCACCAGGTATGGTTTATTCGCCACATCTTCAATCAGAACTGGCATAAACCCGTGAAGCCAGGATGAGCTCACAGAAGCTTGGGGACACAGACCGAGCCATTTCCCAGCCTCCGTCAAAAATCAGCCCCTTCTGCTCTGCGTCTGGAACCCTCGCGTTCCCCCGTGCCATTTCCGTGAAAACAGAACCATCGCCTGATTTCTGCAGTCCACAGCCACTTAGCCATCTCAGCAAGCCCAGCTAAGGTCAGCCTGGAAGCCAAAGCTCCCCAGCCACAGACTATTAAATAAGTGGTTGTTGTTTTAGGCCTCTACGTGTTAGAGGTTATTTGTGATGCAGCAAAAGCCAACAGAAACAACCTTCCTGCAAGGGATATAAACAAAAGCAAGGAGCATGTTTGCTCAAGGCTGGACAGGGCTTTGTGCAAAGCAGCAAGAACTCCATTCAATGACCTGGCCAGTGCGTGCTTTGTGAAGCACACGGATGGCTGAAAAGCCATTGACAGAGACATCACAGCAAAATCCCATCTTCCCGGCATTTTCAGTGACTACAGACTACAATGATAGCTTTATAGAGTGCTGGGTGGAGACAGTGAAGACAATGGTAATCTGTCATTGCCACAGAAGGAAAGGGGCTATATGAGTCGTAATACCATAAGTGTTTCCCACCATAATCCACCTACAGATTTTGACTCCCACCAGCAATGCTCTCTAAATCTTAGCCTACAAAATGAAATAATATAAATTTTGCTTTCATCCTTAATGATTGCTATTGCAATGTAAGAACTAGTGAGATAGACGATTTCTGATTTTCTACAGTTTTATCTTCAAAGTGAGAGGTTTAAGAATACTTGGTGGAGCTGTGGAATGTGTTCAGACAAGCAATCTTGTCACTGCCATTTCACTGCTTTCTGTCCATCCAGTGTGAACTGCAGTGCTCGGGCTTGGTGACAGAGGAGTCTGCTCTCCATGTAAATAACTGTGGTTTACTCTGTAGTCCACCAACACGGGCCACAGAGCATCCTCACAGAGATTCTGCCACTGAAGCCCCCGTGGTAGAGAGACAGTAAGAGTGGGGATCTGTCGCTGAAGCTGTAAGCTGTAATACCTGAATGTCTGCATGAATATTAAGTTTGTGTAAGTATATGCTGAATTTGCAAGCTGACTTGATAGTCTAAACTGGAGCGGGAGGGCAAGAAACAGGAGTCAGAGCTACACGGTGCAGACAGGGCAAGCATGATCAGATGAGGGTTGCGAGCCTCGATCTCACAGCAAAACCAGTGCTATGGAAATCTTCAGAGATTAACGATACATATGCTTTTTCTTTTTCCTTTTCTTTCTTTGGTACCAGGGATCAAACTCAGGACCTGGTACTCATCAGGTACGGTGGTTATGTTTCTGGGCTAGCTCCTCAGCCCTTATGTTCTTCCAAAGGCAACAGTACCCTGGTACTATCATTGAAAGCCTATTAGTTAAATAGGTTGCATCTGTTCATCTTTAGAAATAATGTGAAAAAGGAAAAAGAAAAGGTAGTATAGCTTTAGGGATCATACTTGGAAACATCTTGGAATGAACTTTTAAAGGATAGTTAGTCACGTGAAACTGCAAATATTGGTCCATTACCACTTATTAAAAAAAGCAGCTGCATCAAAAATGGATCTTAACAGGGCCTAGTAGCCCAAGCCTCTAATCCCACCTACTGGGGAAGCAGACGCAGGAGGACCACAAACTTTGAGCAGTCTGGGTTAATATAGTGACTTAACAAGACCTTGTCTCAAAACAGAAAAGTTAAATAGGGGCTGTAGCTCAAAGCTCCAGGACTGAAAAAATAAATAATTAAATAAATAAAAGATCTTATCTCCGAGAAGAACAGAGTGGAATAGAGCTCCCAGAAGTGGGAAGGGAACAGGCGTGGGGTGGAGCGGAGAGGTCAGCCAGGGCATCAAAACAGAGCAGAGCGAGCTGCGTTTGCTATAGCTCAGTAGGCTAACTATTGGCTTAAAAAATCATGAAGCATTTTCAAGTGAATAGAAGAGGATGAAGTTCCCAACCCAACAAGACGATTTGTGTTTAAAGAGACAGAAAAGCTTTTATGTTGTCTGCCCTAGTTAAAATAAGAAATATCAACACATTTAAAAAAAATACAAGTAGAAACTAAAATCTACTCCACTTGACCTGATATTCTTCTTTCCATGTGTGTTTGTGGCTTTTACCACCTCAGTTAAAACTGTGAGACAATGACTAAACTTTAAGATGCATGTATACATATATATCTGTACATAGAAAACATCATATGAGAACCGAAATGAAGACTTGGGTAATGATCCTTGTCACAGTGCTGGGTGTTATTGATGTAGTAAGATGCCTTGAGGTCACAATTACTTGTCTTTTTGTTGCTTTAGGTTGATATAAGGATACTTGATAAGTAATCTGTAAGAGTAATGTCTTTAGGGCAGAGAAGCAATGAATGAGAAGAGAAACAGCTTGCTTCCTACCTTAACTTTCTAAGCTATTTGGAAAAAAAATAAACTAACACATTCTATATGAGGAGTACATGAAGGTGGCACTAGATCTGGAATTTATTACAAGTGAATTACATTCCCTATGTGCTATCAGACTTTTGAATTAAACCCTTGCATTTTTCTATTGTTTAAAGTTCTCTTTGTAAATGTAAAATGTTTTGTATCCTCAAAGGACAAAGATCACAAAGAGACTTTGAAGCCCGTCTTCTGTCAAGTCTTACTATTTCAAATGTCTTGTGACATTATTTATCTTATCACTTGCTAGCTTTAAGAAGTGACATTTTCGACGTTAATGTTTAAGTGAAGCACTAGCAAAATGAAAGGCCACTTTCTCTCATCAAATAAATAACATGCAATTAGTATCAGAATTTAATTTCTCTATTGGCTGAACCTTTTGTTACTTAAATTTTAAAAGCCAAACATACTGAATACTGATTAGAACTGTAGACTCTTGGTGGAAAGAATATGAACAAAGACCACCTGTAAGTCATTAAATTTTAAGAAAATTTAGTAAACATAAGTAAATGTAGGCTTATGGGAGCGTACAAACAGGCAGAGTGATGAAATATTTGACTTCCAAGTCCAACTTTTAAAATCTAAGATGTTTTAAATTAATCGGTAACAAATGCTAGAAGGACCTTTCTCACTAGCCAACTTTCATTCCTGAAATTAAATTTTAATCAAAACCTCTTATAAGCTTGCAAAAGTTTGAAGTTCTCCTTCAAGTAACCCACATCTTCATCCATTTTATCACACCACTGGAGTACGAGGGCCACAGGAGGCCACATGCTCATGCTAGCCAATCGATAGAATGACAAGTGCTTCGCGAAGCATCCGTGACCCAAATTCTTTTCTTTAGACAGTTTTTACAAAATCTCCTTCATAAATACTGTTAAGCTCTTCTGCAATATTATATTGTCAGCACCGCTATTACATCTCAGAGCTTCACTAGGTTCTGGATGTACCTTCAACATGTCTGGTGACAGTACTTAGTCCTGAGTCCCTATGGCACAGAGCTCTGTGCGACCATAAAGGGAGAACCCACTTAAACTGTGCTGTATGAATACAGGAAATAAGCTAAGAAGGTCAATTTCATAGGCTGCTGGCTCTCTTGGAGGCAATTAAGTCATTAAAGGGTTTATTTATAGGCTTGATAAATAATTACCGATAGTTATTTAAATTTACGCAACATACCAGTGTTCAGGAGTGCTGGGGACATACACTTTCAAAGTTGGCCAACAATAATAACAACACCAACAAATCAATAACCTGTGGTTCTTCTACATGGAGCATCGTATTTAATCAAACATCAAGTTCAATTGTATATTTTTCCCTGACACTCATAAGATTTTAGAACAGGTCCTGACACAGTTAATATTGATGTAACAACTTCTATAGTCTAAAACACAAAATGAGTGCAATGTGGAAAACAATTAAAAACATGGGGAGATGATGTTCTTAATAGTTATATTATTCTTACAAAATATAGACTTGGTCCTTTTTTCAAGTATAAAATCAGTATTAAAAGTATATACTGAGCTAATCAAGTTTAAACCCAATTATGCCACTTTCATTTGTGGGTGACAAGGAAAGGAATAATTGATGGGGCGTGCTTTTGTGATGATCTTCTACCAACTGGCGTTAGATCTTATGTTACAGGATCTCCCTAAAGCTTTCCAGAACCTAGAGGTGAATTAACTATAGGAAAGACCATGGCCTTAGAGTATAGCCTGAAACTTCAAAATTCAAGTAGTACACATTACTTTGATAGTAAATTTCTGATAGTGAATTCCATTTTATAAAGTTAGTATACCTATATTCTATAGCTCAGAGCCAACATATCTTTTACGTCATGAACTTTTCAGGATTTAGATATGAATAATATTGTCAAACTGCACTTTAAGGGGGAAAAAAGTGAATTATGCATGAAGTGATGAGGATTCGAACAAGCAAAATGGGTTGCAGGGACTGTACCTCCTTCCCCCTTCTGGCACTTCTTTCTCTGCACTGTACACTTCCTTGTCTCAGTTGTAGGAGGACACAGGCTCCCCTTTGCTGAAGGGTGCTGAATTATTTCTCGGACTCGGGTTTCAGTCCCTCTTTTGAAGCCACACGTTTTCCCCTTCTTCGTGCATGGACCCCAAGGACTCCACTCGCCGGCCTCACAGTGCACTGCAACAGAATGACAGGCATGGTATCAGTGGGCTCAAAAGCAGTGTCACGCTAAGCAGAGAAAGGGCTGCTGTGGTCAGGAGCCCAGGCACCAAGGGCGGGTCCTTCAGGCAACGGCAGAGCAAGGTGGCTCAGACAGAGCACAAGGAGGGAGGGAGAGAGGCAGACATGGAGTCTTTGCAAGTGTTTTCCTCCTTACACTGTCAGTGAAACACATGCTTGGGTTTGTTGCTTGTTCTACATGCAACCCTGCTGCTGCCAGGGTGACAGCGTGTCATCATTCCCAGAGCCCTACTTTAAGTACTGATTGGGCCTCCGTCAGTCCCTAAAAGAAGTTCTAAGTATTTGCTAGACAGCTCCTTTTCAAACTTTAGCCTGCATTGGAATACCTGGCAGGCCTGATGAGACAGAGTGCTAGATGCGACCCCAGAACTCTTGACTTCATGTCAAAATTCTGGGTATTGTCCACATAGGTGCTGCTGATTTACATACATTGGGGACACCGGTATGAGCTTCCCTCCTGGAAAACCATTGGTCAGAAACAGAATCCAAATCTTTGGTCTGTGTGCACTGCCTGTCCTCTTCCTGCGCTGTTAAGCTCTTTATAAATAATACGTAAAATTGGACAAGGATGAAGCCTAGTAGCACCTGTCTTGTGACTTCTAGGTCAATTTCAGCTGATAATCTGTTTATGCGACTAAGTGGTCCCCAAGAGGAATGACAAGCTCTTTGTGAAGCTTTTGGAAGATTGGTTTCCCTCTCTGCTATGTCGTAATCTTTACAATAATGGATACCCAAGGCTTTAGAATAGGTTTTTGCAATTCTGATCAAAAGGCCTATCTGAAGATGCTGTCTTTATACTCCTATGTTTACAAGTATAAAATTTCCTAACTTGAAACAGTTGGAACAGCTTCCTGCAGGAATTCTTCCAGAGAGCTGCCTCACTCTGACTTTCACAGAAACAAGCTTTCGGCTCCCCTTCCGCTAATTCTGGTTCAATGAGTCCTTATTTTATAGCAGAATGCTGTCTCTGGTGATAGCCTCCAGAAACATAAAACTAAATGCTTGGAAATTCGAATCCATTTGTCATACATTTCAGTCCCTCTCAGATAACTTAGCACCATAAAAAATGCTTTGCTGAATGAAAATTTCTATCAAGTTAAACCCATTTTACTGAACTACTTTCAAAGTATTCTTCACTTCCGTTACAACATTATAATTTTGGTTAAAGCATGAATCAGCTACATCCTTTCACAATATTATATTATAATCTTGTGCCGGTTGAGATCATAATGTGCTGCGTCCCATTTCAGAATCCAACATGAAAAAGTAGTGGAGCTTTAACACACAGACAGATACCTGCAAGAAAGTAACTGGAAAAAATGCAAATGAAGCTTTCTGACTTTTGACTTTCTCCAACATTACTTTAGTACCCTAATTAAGAGGATGCAACTGGAAAAGGCTTACGTAATGTGGAAGTGACTAGAATATTGGTAGTAAAAGAGGGGAAGGCTCATGTAGACTTCAGACTTCAGAAAGCTAGAACTGAAAAGTTAGGGTATAGTACTATTGCTCTACAATCTGAAATGGTTGTAAACATGGATTTTTTTGTAAAAATGAAATTCTAATGATGATTCACATGGAGAATTGGAGAAAGTAGTAGGATAAAAGTAGTAGTACCATTGGAGAAAGTAGTAGATTAAAACTAGTAAGATATGGCAAAAATAAATAAATAAAACTAGTTTTAAAAGCACATGGTAATTTTTTGATAGAAATAGTACAAAGTATAATTTTATCATGGAAGTGATATTTTCAAAAAATAATATCTTTGCAAAAATCCTAACGACAAAAAGAATGAGGTATGTGATATCAGGTCATTCATAAACAATATCCAACTGGGCAATGCTTTGCTAACATGTAATAATCAAGATAAAGGAGAACTGCTTGACACCTGAACTTATTCTATTTCCTGTATTAAGAACAATTTTAAACCTAGAAATCTTCAGCTATTGACTAGTGAAGCAAGTGTCTTGAAAAAAAAAAGAAGTGATTCCAGTTCTGGAATTGGGAGGAAGATCGCACTCCGTGGCCTACTGGGGAAGGCCTTTCAACACCACACTATTTTGTTGTGATTCTCGCTGACCTTCTGGCTGCTTCCATGGGAAACAGATCAAGACTTGCTCCCTCTCCTCAGTCTCCAGAGTGGGCTGACGTCCCCCAGGGACTGCCTGAGCAAGTCCACTTTCCCCAAGAGGAGAGCAGAGGACACAACACAGCTAGGCAGGACGCCATTCTCTGAAGCACAAAGTAGAAGGAATACTTGCTCCTACCAAATTGCGTTCAGTGGATGTTTTTTTATGCTTAACGTGGCTCAAAAACCAAGGGGAGTCGATCAGTTGTGACCCCAGACTTTCACCCCAGCTCCATATCAAGGCAGCATTTCCTGTTTATGGTCTTTCCACTAATGGAAAATCTAGGTAGGAAGCAAGAGATGAGGTGTGTTTTGAGCTCAGTACAGGAAAGATGCATGCTGTTGGGTGGTGAGGAGCTGAAGGTCAAGGACTAAAGTTGTCAGTGAGAACTTGGTATGTGTCCTGAGGGCCAACATTCCAGCTCCCTTTGTTTCAGTTTTCTTCTTTGTTAAAGAATAGGCTTTCATATTCCTTTGCAGAATGCAGCAGGTTGTCATTTTCCTGATAATTCTGGGATGGCCTTACCCATGTGGCACCTGCCATCTGGCTACCACAGGATGGAAGCATCCTTCGCAGAGATGGAGAATCTTTTAGAGGTGGAGGCTCCAAACTGGAACCCAAAGCCTTGCTTCTGTTAGAGCGTGAACACTGCCCTATGGGTACTGGTTATCTGATGCTAGCCTGCTGGATGGCCAGGTTGCCAACAGAGGGCTCTGTGTGCCTGCCGCAGCAAGAGTGCCATAGCTTTACCACCAGTTACAGAAGGAAAAAGAAAAATCTGGCCCTGAACAAAGTTCTGACTTCATATGAGGCGTGTCATTTGTACCTGCCAAACATGCCATATTAATTAAATAGGTTTTTGAAAGGGCTGACTCTAAAATAGTTAAATGACTTAAATTTGCTTTAAGAAAGTCTTAGTTGCATTGATATATTATTAAGTTTTCAAGGTTAATCTCAAGGTACCCAAGAGGTTAATACTGTCTGTGATAGGAAAATATGAATACATTAGACATAAATAGCTTTCTAAGACTAAATGGCACCTGTTCAATACCTTTGAAATTTTAAATATACATCCTTTCACTAGAGAAAGAAATCCCCTAGGTTTTGGCGATTCGCCCCGAATGTCTGTGCTTGCCTGCTCCACAGAAGTGTCTCCCATATTTTTCCACTGTTTGGAACTTATTACGCCTAATCACCAGCCCTCAGGATCTACAAAGAGATGAACTTGAAGTTCTCTCTCATGTACCTTTTACCCAATTCCTAAGTTGTTTTGCTTATGCTTTTCATTGAGCAGACAAGACTAAACTAAAATCCTCAAGAATTGATTCAAGATTGTTTTTCAGCAACTTCTAAAGGCATCTTTAAGATATTATGTACTTGTTTCATTCCACCCAACATGTTTAGAAGTTGGATTTCTGTGTTGGGATGGCAGTGGTTAAACCACCACCTTCTGGTTTGCACTCCGACACCTCAGCTCCTCATGGCTCTGTGCTTTGGCACCCCGGTGCGATACGGATCAGGAGAGCTGCTCTGTGCGTGTGCCAACATGGGGCAGCATCTAAGGTTCCTGTGGTTCTTACACAGGGGACTTGGTGTTTTGCTCCACTGTTTTCTCCTTGCGTATAGCATCTGCTCCCCAAGTGCTCATGGAGCCGGTGCTCTAGTGACTACACAACACATAAAAGAGGGAAAATGTAGTCCAACAGTGATCTGTTAGAAAAACACTGTCTGAAAGGCCTCCACTGGAGGAAACTCAGCCTGCAATTCATCAGGCCCCAGGACAGTCTCGTCTCACTCTGCCAGGTTGAGTAAGTCCGAAACCCTCTCCATCATTTGCGGACACCTGCAAGGCAGAGCATTGCTGTGCTGCAGCCTGTATCAGAGGACACGTCCCTTTGTCCTCAGAAAGCAGCTTTGGTTACTGGCTGAGGTTAGACTTAGATGTTTTGTGAAACTGTCACCCCAGAACAGGGTTTGGTTGAAGACATACACAGTCACCCCCTGTTACAAGAAAAGTTTCATTAATACTACAAAATAAACCTAGAGTTATCACGGTAATTGAAACAATAATCAAGTCCCTAAGAAATCATGGAGCACTCACTAGCTCACTAGGTATTGTACTATACTGTGACACATGCTGGGTAGGGCCTTGGGAGCATCTCTAAGATTAGGTATCTTTGTAACGAGAAGGAAAATGTCCCTTAGGGACGTCCTCCAAGTTCCTGTGCAACTGGACTTTAGTGGCATGTGCCTGGAGCCTCCCTACCAGTGAGGGCACCTCGCGGCCACCCCAAGTCTCAGGGTCTGTCTCACCAATGCTGATGCACTCCATGGTGTGGTTATTGGCTTCCAGCCCTTCAGGGCAGTTGTCAAGGCACTTCCCAAGGTGCAAGTAGAATCCACTTTTACACTTTGTGCAGAAATTTTTGTTGAAGCAGGTATCACAGTCAGCTTTACATTCTGAAAGAAAAGGTGAGGAGAGACATGCTTTCGTCATCTGCTAACTGTTGTGGGACCAGTGTCTCAGGCACATGCAACTTGTGCATCAAACGCAAACTTGAGCTTCGAAGCTATTATGCTGAACTTCATCAGAGATTCTTCCAGTCAGGTAGTTGCTGTGTATCAGTTGTTGACTTCAACATCATCGCACTGGTTACCTCGTGAAAGCTTTATGGGAAAATGATTTAAGCTTCCAATTTTTTTAAACATCTAAAATCCAAAATGCTCTCAAATCTGAAACACTTAGAGCACGGCTTTAATGTGCAGAAGTTTTAGAGGTAAGTTGCTCAAACTTTAGATGTGCAACTAGTAAAATGTATGCAAATATTGCTAAATTCTCAAATCTTAAAAAAAAAAATCTTTGTTCAAGACACTTCAGATAAAGGATATTTTAACCTGTGTAGAGATATATAGCCAAAAAGTAGTTATAATTCTAAGTCACTATTTTTGTTAAATGATACTATTAGTATCCCAAAAGAACTTTAATAAAATAACAGATCTGTCTTGTGCTGTTCTTTAGGACTGTCTATTCACTCAACAATCATCTGATTACCCAATAAACATCAGGCATCAGTTTGTATAGGTGAATAGGAGCATAGAATAGAGGCTGCCTAAATTTTAAGTTAATAAATCATGCTAATAGATGATCTTTATATAGCAACACTATATACCAGGTCTATTGCAAGTATTCACAATGTTAAGTTACTTAGACTTTGTAAGAATCCAATAAAGTATCCCTCACTATGATTCTTATTATGTAACTAGCCAAGAACCAAAAGAAGCAGCATGACTTTTGAACCCAGGCAGCTTTGCTCTGGAGTAATGGGGATCTCAAGAACAACAAAAATGTAGGAGAAAAATGACTGATAGAAGAAGGGGGCAGATTAGTTTGGTAAGATGGCCCTAGAGTGCTTCTCTGAGGAGGACAGGGGCACAGAATCCAGAAGGGCCCAGAGGATTCGGCCAGGCCAAGGTGTGGGTGGAGCTTCCAGCTGTCCTAGCAGCCAGAGGCCTAGGGTCATTGGACAGGGAGGCTCCTGGCGGGAGGCCCAAGGCTATGAAACCTGTAGGTTAGAAGACAGGGGTCTGGAAAAGGCCTCTTCCTTGTGCTGTTTGGGCACAAGTGTGAGATTTCCTAATTTATAGATTCAAAAGCTTACTTTAACTTCAACATGTAGAGCAGCCATTCATGGTCCAGGTGAGAGTGCTTTCAGCATGCATTTCCAACTGATAAATAAAAACACTTCTGTTGCTATACTAGAGCCTTTCTGGAAGCCAAAGGGCTAAAGTGAATTCAAGTGGTCAAACACTTGGATTGTGAGGTAGTAACAGGGCCTTAGGTCATAGTGCAGGCTGCAGAACTTCTGTGTAGGTTCAGTGAGCAATAACTCACTTGGCTTTGGCTTTTGCAATATAAACATAAATAAGTACGAAAACAAATAAATAACTCCAGTGCTTTTTCCTGCCCTCATGGCTGGCTAAGTCCAAGTACAGTTTCACCTGATTATCAGCTCAACATCATGGTCTACACAACAAGGAATATCACAGATATTTTAGAAGTCACTGGAAACTGGATGAGTCCCCAAGGATGAGATAAAAATATAATGTTGTGTGGGCACTTACTTGTACACTTATTTATATCTGGATATCGAGTTCCATAATATCCACTCGGGCATGAAGAGAGACACACTCCTATCTGCTTCATGCCAATTCTTTCCAGAACAAAAAATAGTCGGGGCTTACATGACAGACACCCATTGTAATCCGAACACGTCGCACAGCCTCCTTGACAGCCTTGGCTGACGTTGGGGTGCACTGGGGAGACAGCAGAAAAGCAAAAGCGAAGGTTACACCCCAGACACAGAAGCGAGATGACGTCTTTTGCAGTGTAGAAGTTTTTCTTGTTAGCTTTCTGCTTGGTAATCAGGAATACATGAGGTGGGATATTTTCTTTCCCACACATTTGGAGATCTCATATTTCCCGCACCAGTACCCATATTATCTTAATTCCAAAGTTCATAAAATTTATGCTTTGGAAAAGCAAAAATATATTTGGCTGAAGTAATTTACAAAGTTTATACGTAAGCTACTCTTATGGAATGAGCACCCTGGGGAATGGGAGACTGGTGGCTTCATACTGATTTGCACCTTGCACACAACACGTATGCGTTTGGTTTTCCATTTCTACAGTAGATAATAAACATATATCTAAATTGCTTCAGCAAGCCTAGCAACACATCCGAGGACTCATTTTGAATGAGAACGGTCACTTCTAGAATAATGTTTTCAACCACAGCTTATTAGTGAACACAGTTCTACCCCTTATCCAATGTGAATTAATTCTGACACTATGTCAGCTACTCACCACCCTCAATGCTTTCCTGAAATATTTCTTCTCACATGGGTGTAATAATTAGTAGATCAGGTTGACCTATTGGTGAAAATGTGAGTTTTCTTACCAGTGTTTCCGTATGGAAAAGTATCTGAGTGCTTATAGTTCTTCACGTTCAATACTTGTTACTTTGGGAGGGAACTTTTAGCTTTGATGCTCTTGCCTTCTACTTAGCGAAGTGAAAAGCATGCTTGTGGAGTCCCAGAAATCATGATCCCTGTTACACACCCTCCCGGGTTGCCGGAAGTCACTGGTGAGTGCAGTAAGAGCGCTCAGGAGCACAGAGAAGTCCAAGGAACACATGTCAGGGAGATTCGCATCTCCTCCGATCATGTGACCTCCCTACGACTCTTCATGATGACTGGAACAGCTACCTAAAGGGTGTGTCATGCAGCTGGCATTCTGGATGGGTTCCTATCCTTACATAGTCTCTACTCACATATAATGCTCATAGCTTTATTGACTTCTCAGGATGTCAGAAAGAAAAAGCCCTGTTCCTTCAAGGAGCCAAGACTGAGGCACGGTTGTCCAAAGGCAGCCCAGCCCCCTTCTTTTGTTAGGCTCCGACAGCCCTTGCTGTGACTGACTTTGTCTTCATGAAGATGGCTGGTTAGTACCAAGCTCTGCTTATGTGAACACATTGCTCAGCGCTAGCTGGGAAAGCCCATCAGCCCAAAGAGCCCCATGGCAGGGGTGCACGGGTTAACTGTGGAGAGCTCGCCCTGTTGACCAGTCCCCTGCCTGTAGGAAACCATCCCAGAAACAGCCGCAGGAACCGCAAGCGGCTCAAGCTCATGCCAAGATGTTTTGTAAATAAACTGAGGAAATGTGGGTGGGACAACTCGCTCTTCCTGTACACACTATTCTGTGGGGTGGCGTTGGTCAGATAAAGTGGCACAGGAGGTTTAGACCTTACAGGGCCCCAGGGATTTAGAAGGAAAAGTAGTTTTCCAAGTAAGTCGGTCATTTTTCAGGCCAGTAACTCTGCAGCAGAGACTTAGAGAAATGTGTACATATTCCACCATGCAATACCTCAAAAAGAAAAAGACTGAGACAGCTCTGCACTCGAAGTCTACTAGAAGCAGTCTCAAGAAGCAGCAAAGGAAAAAATGCTGTAAGACATTTTTGGGAGAATTGTTAAAGGAGGCGTTACTCAAAGTCACCCTAATTCAGGCCTACCTGACTCTGGGTTCAGTGAAAATGGGTCACATTGGCCCACGCCATGACTTCACTGTCTCTGAAATGTGACTGCTGAAATAAAACACACAGCTCTAATTTCACACACTGTGAAACTTCTGTCCACTGTGATGATCACTTTTTGTTTAGTTGTTAATCCAAGTATGATTTCCATATTTGGGCCCTCAAATACTGACACTCCATCAAATAGTTACATTTTAAAAGCTGAGTTTTAGGATTGACAGCGTAGGTCAGTGATCTAAAGCACCTGCTTAGGCAAGCTAAGGCAAAGCACAGGGGCCGTGGTTCTGTTACGGCACCACATGACACACCAGCCCTGCCCCCAGGGTGGGCTGAGCTGGACACACACACAGACACACATACACACCAAACAAACAAATAAACAAGTAAAAATTGAGTTTTAGGTGGAGTGTGGTGGTGAACACCTTGCGATCCTAGCTCTTAGCAAGCGTGGGCAGGAGGATTGCTGACTGTAGCCCGGCCTATATAATGAGTTCAAGGCCACCCTGAACTACACAGCAAGGCACTATCTCAAAACAAACCCTCCCCCCCCCCCAAGAATGAGAAATTGAGTTTTACACATTTGGAGAATTGTGCTTAAGAGAACTGTTTGAGTCTGATAACTGGTAACAGTTTTCAGAGAAATTATAAGATGTGCCAACAACACTTACTCAATTTCTTATTTTTAAAGTTTTACTGATGAAATGTAACATAGTTAACCTTGTACTATGATAATTTGCTTGCTTTTTTAAAAAATAATTTGCTATTATAAAGGATTTTGGGAAAAATAGTTTTGAAAAATAAAGAAAATCCAGGTGCTAGTTTGTGCACTGAAACTTTTGTTTATTCATTTCTAGCGGTTAAATTTTAATGCAGGCAGTGAGTTTTGAATACTACGTGTTGGCAAACTTTATCTTTATAAGAAATTATGAGTTCTTTGGAGTACCACTGACCTATAGAGAGGACAAACTCAGTGCTTCTACAGGTAAATAGATGCAACTAGAGACGATAGTCTTGGGTCAAACAAGTCGGACTCACATGCGTAAACATCATATTGTCTCCATGGTATAAGAACCTGAAAGAGTAAACAAGATCCCAAACAGACAGTGGATACTGTGAAAGGGAAAGAAACTTTTCAGCAGGAAAGAACAAACGGGATGAGGGAAAGGAGATGAGAAGGGAAAAGAAAATATAGATTATGTACACAAGGTATCCAAGATGCATCAAAAAGAATGATTTGTGCTTCCACCACCTGATCAGTTTTGTGTGCCTTCATCTGGTACTCTGAGCAGCCACTAGAAGATAACAATGTGCGGTGTGTTAACCACTGTTCATTTCCTCGTATCTTGCCTTGAAATTCTGTGTCATTGCTCTGTTTTTCCCTCTTGAAAATAAAGTTTAAAAAATAAATGAATTCATGCTATGGGACACAAGCAGACCTGGGCATGTGAAGCTTGCATTGCATGACTCTAAACTTTATGGATGGGTGCTGTGCTGATGGCTCTCTTTAATGCTGCAGACCGACACTCCAGTTATGTAGCTGGTGTTACACAACCAGACACAAATTTCCCAAGCTTCATCTCAAGACAAGAGCTTTTATTTTTTTATATGAAAACCACAAAAAACTTTGGTCTGGATTGATTCTAAGTCTCTCAGCCATAAAATCTTGTGATTCTTAGTCAAAAATAGAACAATTTTGTCATGTTTCTATTCTCATAGTAAGTTCATTTTGAATTTCCGAATCACTCTTTTCAAACAGCATGTTTCTATTGTTATTTTAAGCAAACGATGTCGATTTTGTGGTGCAGATACAAGTAAAGTTTCACAGAATAATGTCTGAACTTAATCTCAGAGGGTTATTCTCAGAGGGTTAATCTCAGAGGGTTAATCTCAGAGTTTATCAGTGCAGGTATGCCTGTGTGGAATTAGAAAAAGAAAACCTAAATATGAAAAAGAGGAAACAGATTGACATGAATTCAACTCAAGATTGCAAGCACGGCATAATCTAGATGATGGGACCCTTTGTGGGGTGTGCCAGCTCAGTAAGCAGTACTTCTGTTAGAAAATGCAACCCAAGAGCTGAGGAGATTGCTGGGTGGTCTGTCTGCCTGGCAAACTCAAGGACTCATGTTCAGTTCCAGGTACCACATGCTATGCCAGCCTGGTGCCAAGCTAGCCACCGAAACCGGAGCACAGTGGTGCACTCCTGTAATCCCAGTGCTTGGGAGGCTGAGACAGGAGGATCACTATAAGTCTCAGCTGTGTATGGATACCCTGTACCAATTAATAATTAATTAATTAATTTTTTTAAAAAAGAAAATACAGTCAAGAAGCTGAAACAAATGAATGTAAAGTTGAAGCCTAGCTCCACTACATCCTGAGTTCAAGGTCAGCCTGGACTACATAGTGACTCATTGTCTTAAGAAAACAAACACAGCTACGGCTTGTGTCTAGTTGTCTCTCCAAAGCTACATGCAGTCATCAGGTTTGTGATTGGCTCATGAGCCCCTGCTTGGATGATGGGTATGAACCCTACACCTGTCCTGGGGCAGGCAGCCTTTGTACAATATATAAGGGCAGGGAACAGACCTTCTCTCCGTCCTCTTTTCCTGCCATTGCTGCTTTTGCTAGCTTCCGCCACAGTGAACTGTTGCCGTCTGCCATGTGCCATTCTGTCTTGGAGCCAACCAAGTACAGACTGAAACCTCCACAAACTATGAGCTAAATCAACTTTTCCCTCTTTAATTTTAGGCACTGCGTATTTTATCTCAGCAAGGAGAGACAAAAGATAACGGAACCCAGCACTCAGAAGTGTTTCCTTTGCAGCACAGCAGACATGCAAAGTAGCAGAAAATAGGGCTTGGGTAGGTGTGTTTTCAATTCTTGCCAAAGAGTAGAGAGCAGAGGAGGCGCTAGCAGAGTAGGAGCTGACGGGGCAGGGTGCAGGGATGGAGTTCTCATAATGCAAGGGTGGCGGACATTGTTAACACTCACTTTGGGGGAGGGTGTTGGAGTGGGAGTAGCTTCACGACTAAAGAAAGGATCTGGGAAGGGAACAGCACCATGACTGACTGAAAGATAAAGGGGCCACAGTCAAACACCATGTTTGGTCAGAGAAAAAGATGTAATCGGGCATAGTTAATATAATACTTTGTTTTTCTGCTTTCAAAGCATGCATAGGATAAAAAGAACGTACTGTGGTGATGGTGTTATATGTAAATGTAAGCTGTTATAATTTTTTTAAACTTCAAACCTCAGATACTCAACAATAATGCTATAAAGGATGTAACGGCGAGCTTAGTCAAAGGCTGTCTCAGTTATCTGGTTCCACCAAGGTCGCCGTAAATGGAAATTGGGTAAACGATATGAAAAGCTGACACAGAATTTAATTCTAGATTTTAACATATGAATTTGAGTAGCATCTTCTTAATTTACTTGATATATATATACATATATATATATACATATATATATATATGTATATATATATGTATATATATATATGTATATATATATATGTATATATATATATATATATAGAGAGAGAGAGAGAGAGAGAGAGAGTTTGTGAATGCATAACTTAAAACCTATCTACAACCAAAGCCTGGTAGTGCATGGGTAAGCCTGGAGGATCTCAAGTTTAAGTCCAGGCTGAGCAATTTAGTAAGAACCTGTCACAAGGAAGGAAAGAACAGTGTCTGCAGGGCTGGAGTCACTGCCTGGCCCTGCTCTAGTTAAACTGTTCTCCCTACTTCTCTTTGACAGCCTTTGAAATAGGATATCAGCTGCAGTAAAAGTTTCTAAGAAACTTTTGTTGGGAAAGCTAGTTCAAATTCTGGCTACCAAATATCCAGAAAATAGAATTTCAGACCATACCAGCACACTTGGTCAATAGACAACATTTAGCTATATTTCCAGTGCTTATAAAATACTGTACCAGTTACAGATTGGAAACTAAGTTCTGTTTCTGTAATAATTTAAGGGTCAACGTTGAGAATTTGCCTCACTCAAATCCATTCCTACAGCTCAGCGGGAAACATACTACCATCTACCATGAAGAGCTATGCAAGAGGAACTCATTCTTCACATTTCAATATTGATTCTCAATATTTTGTTTGGCTTAACAGAATTGAAAGATATTGTCTATAAAGCATCTACTTGGGCAGAGCACAGGGACCAAGGTTCAATCCCTGGCACCATATGCCATGCCAGCTCTGCCCCCGGGGCACGCAGAGACTGAGATTGAGACTGGGCTAGTTGGCATGAACCTGTAACACTTGTGCTTGGGGAACTGAAAATAAGAGGATCTCTATGAGTCTGATCTGTGTATTGAGACCCTGTAGACCCCATACTAAACACAATAAAAGCAAGATATTGCCTAGTCAGCCAACTTCTTTACAGTGTGTTTCTCTTAAAATGAATATTGCCCGCCATTTCCAATGCCATTTCTATTTTGCTAGAAATTTTCCATAAATACTTTCATTGATACAATAAGGTTGAGTACTAAGAAGATATTTGATACATGAAAATAAAATATTGATCTAAAAATGTATTGAATAAAACCTTAACAAATCCACCAAGTTGGTAAGTTTGACCAAGCAATCAACTAACCAACACAAGATGTAGTCAGCCTCAGAAGGCATCCTGGTCCTCATAGTGTTTCTGGGCTGCTCTTCTGTCTGCAGGACGCTTTTGAAAAAGAAGAGAGAGAAGAGAGGAAGGGAATCTCGTCACCAGGGTTGGTTCACATCCAGGGCTCACTCAGGCCTGCGCCTTTCATGGGATGCTCAGATGGAACAAAAGAATCCTGGGTAAGGAGGTGAAAGGTGGCTTGCGGATTTCTTGGTACTTGCTAACCTCAACATAGTGTGGCCATTTACTGAATAGGTTCTTTAGAAAGTTGATTATCTAGTGAATGCATACAATGCACATAAAGTAAACTAATGGTGCTTTTTAAAAAACAAAGATGTAACAGTAGTGATTATTTAACAGAAAGTATCTATAATAATTGTTTTTTAGTGGGCTTTGCCTATAAACATCTAGTAAAAGAATTATATTACAAATCACCTGTATTTTGGACATTTTGAAATAAATCACTTGAGATGAAATAGTGGACACTTTTCTAGATGGCATTTTTAAAGACATGTTCACCTAGAGAAAATGTGGGATTTTCTTGCCTATGTAGAGTAACACATCCTTATGATATCTTGAAATGTGATACTGACCATATTTATTGTGATTTACAATATCATACTTAAGCTTCCAATAATATTGTAAAAAAGGGTTGCTTCACGTTTCCTCTGAAATCGTGCACTATGTTCACATTAAGAGAAACCCGCCATTAAAAAAGCAGATGACTTGGCAATGTCTTTCAAATTCTGTCGAATTAAGTGGACAATACTGAGAATCAATGTTGTTGCTTCATTCATAAGTAAATGCCTTCCAATGAGGAGTATAAGGGGGCTCTCGGGTTAGCTCAGTGGTTTAAGCACCTGCGTGGGCAATCCCAGTCAGGCACAAGAGACGGTGGTTCAATCCCCACACCCACCCTTATGGCAACCTAATACAGGCCAAAAAAACCAAAAATCCTTCTGAATTAGAAGTATAAAGGCTAGGTCTCTACAACAGTTTAAACAATTTGAGAAATTTAGGCGATGTTGGAAAAATAAGTACAAGTGATTTTCTGAATAAGTATTAAGTTCTTCTGGGGACACAACATTCTCTTACATTCCCAACTTTTTTTTAAAAAAAAAAATTATATTAAGGCTGTCTCAGCCTGCCCTGGGGATGGGGCTGGTGTAGCATGTGGTGCCTGGGATGAAATCACAGTCTCTGCAGTTGCCTAAGCTTGCCTAAGCAGGAGCTTTAGCCCACTGAGGCATCTCTTTGGCCCCTTACATTCCCAAGATATGACTTATGTATGAACATACAGATATGATGTATTCATAGACTTCCACTATTAATAGTAACTTGCTGAAAGAGCCACATGTTTATACATCCAAATATACACAGATATTATTTTAGAAGTATTGCTTATCTTTGAGTGGTTTCAGTTTATCGATGTTTTAATCTGTCATTGAAATAAAATTCACCTATTATTTAAATACGCACAAGTGTGCACAAACCTATATTCATATGATGTACAGTCATGTGATGTATATATGTGTAAGCATTAGCATAAGTAAACATACACATACACACATGCAAACACACCTGCAGTTACTTTGTGTGTTCTTTTATCAAAGTCAATCCCATAGGCATGAATTGAACTGTTGAAAGGGCAAGACACCGTCCTATCTTGCATCCCACTAACTCAGTCATTAATCCAAGAGCTCGTGCCTGTGCTAGTGGGCTCTCAGATTTCCTAACCGTCTGCAAGAAGAACATGCTGAGGGGCTTCAGCGCAGAACCCAGCGGGTGCTCCACCCTTGGGATTATGTGGGGAGACATACTGTTTTTAATGGAAATGATTTCTTTGAGAATTTAGTAAAACTCTCTTTTTCTCCTACTAAATAATAGTTCCCTGAAGGGAGTCTAATATTTATATTCTATAAATACTTTAAAATAAAACCACAGCCATGAGACAAACCTAACATTAAATGTCAATTCGCTATTCTTTCCACTAAAATGGAATGCTAAGGTTTCTTAAAATATTATGAAAATAACTAGCAAATGATGGCATCAGGAACTCATGAAATCGAAGAATTCTAGGTGGCTAGACATGAGCGTGACCGGGAAAGACTGTACTTTGCCTCACCACATGTAACAGGGTCAGGACTGGAAGGGGAAGGGGTGGGGAGGGGCTGCGCTGAGTGCGCATACAGCGTGGAGACCACGATCATCAGAAATGTAGAATGGCCCATTATATACCTAATGGTATGTGATGCCTACAGGTTGGCGTGGGATGTCCAGTTCCTGGTGTTATGAAGTGAGTTAATCAGTAAACAAAACGGTGAAGTCATTATGGGCCGAGCGATGTTATAAATGAAATGACACGGTCACATAGCAAGAAGACCCCATGAGGAACAAGGGGGACTTGGGTATTATGCCATGCGATGTGGGGCTGGAGCTGCTCCAGCCAGAGCACCAGCAAGTGTAGGCTTTTCAAGGCTGTGGGAGAGAACCAGGCAGAGCACTAACACGGGAGCAACATGGGCAGGGAGATCGGAGGGCCATAAGGTTAGGGACCCGGGAGAGAGCCAGACCCTGAAGGTTCTTCCGGTGGAAGGGAACAGCCTCAGCAGGGTGTTTAGAGACTTCTAGAGAGGTCTTTAAGTCATTATCAGGAAGGAAGAAATGACCACCTCTGAGCCAAGAGAGTTCACTAGAATTTCTGTTCATAGTTTGAGTCTTGGAACATAACCAGGAGTTTGCATTCTGTAAAAATATGTCCTCTTATTAATTTGAGTGTCAGTTAGTTAGGGTATATGTCCTAACTAAGTACACACTGGGGAACTGACATTCCGATTCTGAACAGTGAGGAGACCATGCATCAGTTGGCATTATTTTCTGCTCTGGGGAACATTTCATTTTTCCTCCGCCCCTCCTGTTTCCCAACAACAATAATTTTAGTTTGTTCTGGAGCTTTACATTTTCATTCAGCTTTTAGTGTGGGGCATTGTACGCAGGAGAAATGGCAAAGCCATGAAAGAGCACAGAAAAGATAAGGAGTTTAAAAAAATTACAGCCTTGTGTATCACCTTTTCTTGCACCCTCTACATTCCTGCCATTAGCAAAGCATATTGGAACATGTCAATAGCACAAACAGGAGCATGGTTTTTACTTCTAGTAGAAACTTCTTTGAAGAATCACAACACCAGGTTCTTTTATTCATTGGATGAATGAATAATCTACAGGGTAAATTCAAAGTTATTGCTTTGTTTGGTTGGCTGTTTTGAGACACAGTCTTCTATGTATTTCAGGTTGGTCTCAAACTCACATGGGTCCTCATAAGTGCTGAGAGCACAGAACTGGGGCACCAGGCTTTCCTCTCAAAAAAATTTTTTTTTTTTTTAAATTTAGGACAGGGTCTAAAGGGTGTACAGGGTCTCACTATGTAGGCCAAACTCAGTGGTTCTCCTGTTTTCAGCCTCCCAAGTGCTGGGATTACAGGTGTGCATCACCACACCCAGTCTTAATCACTGTCTCAGTGTGCCGCAGGGGGCGGAGCAGCTGCAGCACTGGTGTGCTGGGGATCAAATCCCAGCCAAAGATTGATTGATTGATTGATCCATTGATTGAATGCCTTTTGGGGACAGGGTCTTGCTATGCAGCTCAGGCTGACCTTGAGCTCATTTGTAGCCCAGGCTGACCTTGAACTTGCAAGGATCCTCCTGCCTCAGTCTCTGGAGTGTGTGGAGTACAGACACCCTGGGGAAAATTGATTCTTAAGAAGTAGTGACACCTGTATTCATTCTCTTGTGGTCAACCCAGTGGCGATGCTGACCAGCCCTGAGGCTGACAAAGGCACTGACAGGACCACAGCTACAGAGACCTTCCCTTCACCACAGGGAGAAGCTATCCTGGAGTAGGTGACCTCCGCTGCAGCCTCGGATATAAGCCACTAACTTAGGACCTCAGCTGCTGAGGGGAGCCTTTCCTTTTCCAGGTGGCCATGTTCCCCACGGAGACAAACAGAGGACAGGAGGACAGGACCGGAATCACGGAGACCCAGTCTTCTGCGAGCCAGGACCTGTGCATTAGCCTGTGTGTGTGTGTGTGTGTGTGTGTGTGTGTGTGTGTGTGTGTGTGTGTGTGTTTAGGCTCATTCTTCAAGGACAGATCCAACAGTGTCCATCCAACAGTGAGGATCATTGTGTGCTCTGGCTTGGCTAAGAGTGCCTTGCTTTTTTTTCTTTAATGAGAAATAATTACAAATCAACATAAACAGAAAATGTGATAGGTTTGTGGTAACGAATATGCATGGGTGTGAGTCTGAAACTATTAACTTTGCGTTCTTGAATGAAACAAACTTTGGTTTGTGCTAAAAACAAACTGAACTTTGTTGTATTATGAAGAAACTTGGGTCTTTCAGCCACATAGCATGCCCCGGCAGTGTATCTAAAGACTGCAGCCTTAGCATAAGCAAACAGTGGGGAGAGGCTTGTGGTATTTTAACAGGCATGCAAAGATGTGTAAATAGTGGGTATACCATTAAAATCCCAGCCATGTGAGCTACAGCTAAAGTTTGGAGCAGAGAAAGTAAATGGAGATTTCTGCTAGTTTTACAAACTTGCTAGTAGAACACAGGCTAACTGTACATACCTCTGCTTGCCCGGCACATTTGTGCTCTGCACACAGCTCCCTGCAGCACTCCTGC
Organism: Myocastor coypus; assembly: GCA_004027025.1. Lineage (NCBI taxonomy): Eukaryota > Metazoa > Chordata > Mammalia > Rodentia > Myocastoridae > Myocastor > Myocastor coypus. The sequence goes on along the minus strand of PVJA010002023.1, from coordinate 24,989 downwards.
ATCTGGAGAGGAGCCCAGCACATTTACCTCAGGGCAGAAGAGTAACACCAATGACACGTGTCAAAGCATTTACAATCAGATTATTTAGAAAAGCACGGTTTAGCCTCCGTGAGCCTGAGCTTTCCCATATGCAACGTGGGGAATGGCCATTTGATACACGCTGAAAGGATTCAGGGAGATGCTGTGCGAAGAAGCACCAAACACTCTACAGGCCCTCACTAAAAATCAATAAATGTAAGACATTCTCTCTTACTCAAGAGGCCCCCACTGCACCGTGTTATCTCCATCTGGTCTCATGGCAACTGGCAGATTTCTCCAATAAAAATTCAGGACTCTCTAAGCAAGCAGTCCAGAGGGAAGGTAGATGGTGCTCCTTTGTCATAGAAGAAATCTGGCAACTTGAGTAGCTGGAAGCTCATTAATAGTTAGAAAGAAGCTAGTTTTTAAGGACCGCAGACCCAGGCTTCAATGGATATCACTGGTGACCTCCCACAGCATCGTGGGCTGGAAGCCCTGGGGAATGCTGGCAACTACTGAGGATAAACACTGCTGTACACAGGTCAGAAGAGGCAAGGCATTCCATAGATGTCCTTCTGGTGTGGCCCAGAGAGCCGAAGGGCTATATCTCTGGCTCCACAACTTGGCTGTGTGCAGCCACGACCTGGAGTGTGTGTGTGTGTGTGTGTGTGTGTGTGTTTAAAATACAGATGCACAAGGGTCACTCACAAAAACTTGGATTGTGGGATGGGCACGGTGGGCTTAGGTGGCCACATGTCTAAGAAGTGCTCTGGGTGAATCAGAAGCAAGTGACAGAGGCCCGAGCTTCATCATCCTCACAGAGATGACCTGAAGCAGTTCCCGAGGAGCCAATCCCACTGAGAAAGCAAGTGTAGCCTTTCACCCTCGAAGCCTGTAAGGGCTGATAAATATAATCACTTCATAGCTAGTGAGGGTGAATACATGGACTGGGATTTTAATGCAGCAGAAACTAAAAGGCAGGAGCTGTTGTTAATGGCTGAGGTATCCGAAGACCACAGAAAGTAGCTAGGAAATTATAGGACAGTAAGGGGAAAACAGAACTTGGAGAAATGACAAGGAAGGAGGAGGAGGGGAAGCAGAAAGAACAAAACATGGAGGAGTAAAGGCTGTATGGCAGGCAATCGTCTAATTCCAGGACTTGAGAGGATACTAAAGCTTTTCTTTATCTCTATAAATTTTCAGATAAGAACACTAGCACCCAGTTAACTGGTTCCCCTGGAATAGGATAGAGACCTTTGGAGCTTTATCGTAAAGTTTCTGAATTTAGTTCAAACTGTTTCTCCAAAACAGTTTGACCATTTTAGCAAGACAGAGTAAAACAACATCCTGATATTTTGGGCTCACCATCTAATTGTAGCAATATTGACTAAAAATACCCACTTACAGAGAACTTGGACCTATTTCTCAAGAAGTTCTACTACCGTGGAGAACATTGTATAGGTTGTCTCTCTTTTGCATAAAGATTGTCAAACAATGCTTGTTGCTGTTACCTTGGATCCCTGCCTCCCCATAAAGGGAACTCCAAAGGGACAGGTCCTCACTTTGGCTTGTCAGCCAGGAAAAGTCTCACCCGTAACAAAGATTTCACTTGGTTTAGAGTCAAACCCCAAAAAACCGCATCAACAGCACACACTTCAGTGGGAATATTTGAGAGCAGCAACGATGTGAGCAAGAGCAGGACAAGTACCAGAAAACAGAAAGATCACCCTCTCTAAGGAGTTGGGGCTCAGTCTGTCATCACCCGGGGTACCACACAGGTGATGTAACATATCTGAGCTTCACCCATAAAATTCCTACTGTGAGACCTCTGTCCATTCTGAATGACTTCTGAAAAAAGTCAACAGTACACTGGGCAAGTGTTTATATACAGCATAAAACTATATTGAGGGCTGAGGAGATAGCTCAGTAGAATAAGCACCTGCCTGGCAAGGTCCTGAGTTCAATCCCCACTACCACAACAAAACAGAACAGAGCAAAAAATTATATTGAGTACCAGGCATGGTGCTGGTGCATGTTTATACTCCCAGCATCCAAGAGACTGAGGCAGGAGGATTGCTGTGAATTCAAGGCCAGACTGGGCTACAAGATGAACTCAAGACCAGCCCAAACTGCATAGTGAGATTCTGTCTCAAAAAGACAAAAAACAAACAAACAAAAACTTATATTGATACAAATGATTGTGAGTAGTGAGCACATTTATTCTGCATGGGGTAAGAGTTGAAGCTCCTTTAACCAAAAAGTAGAGCAAAAAAAAACACTTGAGGAGAACACTACCAACCTTCTAACAAAAATGTCACTCTCTTTTAAAAAAATGGTCTCCAATTTTAGGTTAGGACAACCGTTTGTTGTAACTTCTTATAAAAATTTTTGACTTCTCTTACAGTAAGGAAATGAAGAGATTGTGAAATAAACCCTTAGACAAGCAACAGAACATTCTCCTTGAAAAGACCATTAATTAAGCAAATACTCAATCAGTCTGCCAGAAAAGCCACAGAGCATTTTTCTAGATACTGTCTGCCCTGTGGCATTTGGGGCTATGGAATGGCTGAGGACTACAGTTAGACCCCTCTGGGCTCCGTGGCAAGGGACTCCAACTGAGTCCCTTCTCTGGCCACCCTTGGTCCAGTTTGATTAACGAGTAACAGCATTGTCACAGGGAAGACTCTCTTTTTTGTTTTGTTTCTTTTGTGGGACCAGGGTTTGAACTCGTGACTTTGCACTTGCCAGGCAGGCACTTGTGCCATGGAGCTATCTTGCCAGCCAGAAGATCCTTCTTTAGGTCTAAAGATCTCATTACATGTTTTTGGTCTACTCTTTCTGTTTGAGCTATTTTGATCTGTTCCTTAACTCTTGTGTGCCTATTGTTGTTTTTTTTTTTCTTTCATTCATAAAATGACAAAAATATAATTATTGAGCGGCTGTGAGGGCAGCATGGGATAACACAGGGAAAAATAGCTTCTGGTTGTCTTTCTTTACTCAACTCCTTCACAAGTCAGTGAGAACATCACTGAATCATGTTGGTTTGAAGGCTCTGGATTTTGGTAACACACACCTTCACAAGTACCAACTATTGTGAAGAGGGTCTATCAGCAAGCTTCCAGAAGAAATCCAAAGAACTTGTTGACATGTGACAGCGCTTCAAGCAGATTCAGTTGTATATTCCATGTAGTGGTCAAGGGGTTACCATAAAAGGTTTGAGAAATGCCTCCGCGGGATGGACAAAAATGCACTATTTTTAAACATACAATATTTCAGTGTCTGTTTGGCAAAGTAATTCCAGTTAATGAACCAGTGTGAGAGTTCAGCTGTAGAAATTAATCAGTGTGCCAAGAATGGAAAGTGACTCTACCAAACGGTGCAACTCCACCCCAGGCTTCAACGAACAATGCCAGCGACGTGTGCAGTGTGCGTAGCACGCTTCCTACGCCTGTCGCGCACGTCATCCCAAGCAGAGACCGCTGTTCACTGCTCATAAATCTCAAGACAAGAAACGCTGGGGGGCCTCATAAATTCCAGGGCTTTCCGCTGATCTTCCTTCCGCCTTCCCTCCTCTTGTTGCAGCGTGGTCTAGTGCCCTTGTTTTCCAGAAAAACAATCTGGGTATGGATTGGGGTAAATCATGCAGTTAAGTTCCAATCCATGTAAACACCGAAAAAGCAGATATTCCACAGCTCAGCAGTGGTGTCTCTCCCCTGCCAAAACCTAATGTTCAACTCCACTCATGTTTTCATATCTTTAACCACTGCAAAGTACTTAAAGGCCAAGGGTATGCTCTCACTTTTATAACACCAGAACACAACAAATGTTCAATAGGTAATTATTTATGGAATCAATGAATTTATAAAATTTTAGTTAAAGTTTTCAACTTTAGTTTTTTTCCCCATATTTTCTTCTTCAACAAGAATTCCCCGCCCCCCTCACCCTTTGGCTTGTTAGCTTTTCAATTACAGCCTAACATTCCGGGAAAGCGCAATGAGAAATTATACTTTTGCCTTCAGGGTCTAACTTCACACTGATATTTTGTCCAAGAACCATGCAATGTTAGACTATCCCACAAGGAAGAAAAGGAAGTTTGTCCATTTTACTGTCTGAGGGACTTCAAGATCGAAAGGAGGTCCATTTTATAAAGAGTGCAAATGAACCACAGACCAGGTGATTTGTTGCCTTATACAGCAGGGCATAAAATAGAGATCAATATCCCCACCTGCTAAGGCGGGGTTTCTCTCATTAGAATATGAACTGAGAAGATGCAGGTTCTGAGTGGCCAAGTCCAACCACATAAACGTCTTGTTATGGCTGTCGCTCACCATGACGGCTGATGCCCTCTCCCTGACCAGCCGCATGTGCTTCTAGGTGGGGCTTTTCAAAGGTGGCTTGATCAGGGTTGTGTGGTAACTGGATGGGTTTGCCATGGTTCTGGGTGTAGATAAGGCAAGCCCCAGGGCTGGGGTGGTGCTTGGATATGATGGAAGGGGACTGAGGGAAAGCAGGCACAAGCTGCTGTTGCTGCTAACAGCCTTCCGCCTGCTGCACCATGAGCTATTTTCCCTCCGTGGTGCCACTCTGCCCTGCGCTGACTGTGGACCGGAACTTCTGCGACTGTGAGCTGTAATTAGCCTTTCCTTCTTTAGCTTGAGGGTGTCAGGTATTTTGTCTCAGTGATGCAAAAAGAGCCTGAGACGCTCCTCTAGGGATCATGTTTCCATTCTGTCCCATAGATCATTTCCCTCATTTTCTTTGTTCAACTAGCAGGCTGGGGGGATAGCTCAGTAGAATAAGTGCTTGCCTGGCAAGTGCAAGGTCCTGAGTTCAATCCCTGGTATCACCCCCTGCTCCAAAAATAAAAGTCAACTGGAAATTCAGCAATGGTTGATCACCATTATATGTTTAGAGTAAAACAAGTGGTAATAATGACCCAGTGTAGATTTTTCAGTGTTATTTATATAGAATCTTTCTACAACATGCTTTCATGGGGAAAATATTTAATAGACAGTAATAAGTCTTTCTTCATAAAGAAAACTATAGAAACTCACAAGTAATTTTAGACTGTCACCTGTTAACAAGCAACCTGAATTAAATTCATAGCTTTGATATTTTCAGGTAAGCTTTTTCAGTCACCAGGGAAGGAGAGAACAATGACCATGTTGTACAGAATATAACCCTCTACTAGGGGGTATCCCAGGGACTGCTAAGGCTGAAAGCAATCTACAAGTCAGCCGATGAACTTCCTGATTTTTCACTTGCTTAGCCTGTAATCTCCCAGTATAGTCAGCCTTTTAAAATCCTAGTTCCATATCCATAAATTCAACTGAGAGTCAAAATTGTTTAAAAGATTCTTACCAGCAGAAAAAAATAGACATGATGAGTAAACTAGTAATGATTTAATTTTTTAAGTTTTTTTCTTTTCAGACCAACTCTCACTCTGTGGTTCAGGCTGGAGTTGAACTCATGTAGCCCAGGCTTGCCTTGAACTTGCAGCGATCCTCCTGCCTCAGCCTCCCGGGTTCGGGGATGACAGCAGTGTACCACCACACACAGCTAGAGCCGATCCCAGTAGGAGAGGATGCGGGGAAGTTGTATGGCAGTGCTAGGCCTCACTACACAAGAGGCCTGAATGTGGGAGTCCTGGGCGTTCCGGGCTGGGGCTCGGGACCTAGGCCAGTGGCTGCTGCAGGTGGCTCTGTTAGGGTAATCAAGCATGAAGGCACAGAGAAGGGGACACAAGTGAGCTCAGGCCTTAGAGACACGCAAGTGATGGTGACATAAGCTTTCCAGCACAGTCATCAACCTTTTCAGCAGATCTTAAATAATAACACAGAGACCAGACTTCTATCAGATCAGGTGGCACACGCTTTAGCCCAGGGGCAAGTGGCTAAGGACTCTCTTTGAACTTTGGCATCTGTCTTCCCTTCCACCTTTATTTTCTTCCCCACCACCTTTTCTTAAGAACCACTCAGACACTAATAGTGGGCTTTTACTATTTCCTGTACCAATGAGCTCCTTTTCTCTACACTTTCCACAGCACCATCTCCAGACTGACAACTTCAAAGTGACAGGGCTGCTGCAGGTCCAGTCACATACAGTAATCCTCCCTAATTCCTCTTTTGCTTCTTTTCCCTTTCCTCTCACCCACGACACAACATCGTAATCTGTGCCTCAGATAGCACAGGCTCTGCTGCAGTAAGTGTTCCTACGACCTTTCCTCCAGGAACAGTGGAACCGTTACTTATACTTTGTTTAATCTCTAATGGAAAGGACTTCTCTAAATATTTATACCAGAACAGTTGTCAGAGTGAATCCTGCAAAACTTCAGGCATCGTCCCAGGATCAGAGCATTGCAGCATGGGGGAGGGAGGATTCTGGGACATCTAATTCTCAGCGGCCCTGGACTTTTGGAGTACCACCTACTGAAATCGAAAGGGCCTGTATTAACAAAATGGTCCTTCGGTGTGCAGAAAACTCTAAGTGAAGTATCTGAATAGCCACTTTAGTTTATTGCTCTTGTAAAAATGACTCTGCCTTTGCTTTAGGTTTAAAGAAAAGGTATTATATAGTGCTGAGAGGCCCAGGAAGTAAATTATGTCTGAGGAAAATAAACTTATCTGAGAAGCATGAAGACATAGCAAACTCATTCTGGGCAGTGACTCTCAAGGTGCTTAATAAATAGAAATGACTCGCTCCTCCTTAAGCTAAGTAGAGTCAGCACACAAGACTCGTGCACTGGGGAGTGAAGTGCAGCCTGCCAAGATAAATGCAGCAGTGTTTTATAAATTAACTCAGCTGTCTGTGTGTTTATTTTTTTCTCTGGAAGATTCTAAAATTAAGACTGTTCAACTCATCTTCACAGTGGTTTGGATGAGGAAATGAATTGGGGCTCAGAAGGATGGAGAAAATACCCTGTGCTGGAAAATCTTGGTGATGTCCATCAGAAACACATTCTTATCTCATGAGCTGCAGTCATTCTGCCCAGTGGCCTAGGAATTCAGTAGTCTGGCTAAAAACTATGACACGGAGTTTGCTGGGACTTCACGCCGTCCACGCAGAGCATACGCACTATAAATTTAGAGGCAAACGGGTTTTCAATGACTTCCTGGAATTTCAGGAGGATGGATGCCCACCTGGGCAGGAAAGATGGGAGGAGCCTGAAATGGCATGGAGCTCACTGAAAGTCTAGGTGGCACGGTGCCCACATGTCGGCACACACACATGAATCAAAGACTGCTTCCTCGTGGCTTGGTATCAGGTACAACAGCAGGTGCTAGTGCTCATGCTGGGTGTGGGGAACCACCCGTAAGCTCCACTGGCCCCAAAGGCATTCACACACCACTCTCCTAAAAGATAGAATCCCCATCAGTCTCTGGGTGGACCTGGGAAGTTGACTCTATCTATAAGAAAGCGACAGGGCTTCTACACTTATATTTCATCTTGATGGAAGCGCTAAGAGTTATCATTTAGAAGCTGGCTCAACGTGAATATACGAACTCAGGCCAGAGAGGCTTTGGATACCATCCTTGGGACTCTTTTCCTCTTTAAAACCAAAAAGTCACGTAGCTCCCTTCAAACTGTGGATCAACAATATCATAAATTGAGAAACAAAACTAAATCCTACAAGATGCAAGTATCTAGTTGCTCAGTATGTATGTAATTAGTTTCTGACCAAATAGCTTTTTTTTCTGTATGATTTATACAACTATACACTAAAGAAATTATAGTATGGGTAAGCGGATCAAAGTTTTACTGTTGGGCCAAGGAGAGAGCTCAGTGATATAAACATCTGTCTGGCAAGCACAAGGTTCAGAGTTCGATTCCAAAACACACACACACACACACACACACACACACGGTCTCCCCCGCTCCCCAAATTTTGTTGTTATATTTCAGGACTCTGTTATTCTTGGGTTATCTTAGTGTCAAGTTAAAAACTAGAAGAAAACCACATAGATTGTTCCTCTATATTTTTGTATGTAGAATGCATGATGTCAAGGCTTGTTAGCCAACTAACACCTGGAAATTGCCAGTTGACAGAAGATCCTGACAAAAGAATCCAACTTTATCTTCGTGTATTTATAATAAGCAGTGTCACCCATGTACATGTTTAAACAGAGAGCTAATGGTTGGAGTAGTATAGAAATAGAATTCATCCTGAGACACAGAGGAATTAGAAACTTTAAGGACAGTGACCAGTGGGAGCTTTGTGTCTGTGTTCAAAAACTATCCACTGAGCTAACAAAATATCCTTTCTGAGGGTTCCAAGACATGGTCATGGTTTACAGGAAAAATGTTCAACTTGGTTGTCAGGCGCAGGCATACTGTATTTGTGCCTCTTGAATATAGTCTGTGGAAAGCTGTGACAATGTTTTCACTGCCTGCCTACTGAATTTTTAGAATGACACTCAGGATCACTTGCTGATAATTTTTACTGCCACTACCTCCGACACCACGTTTCCAGACTGCGTCATTTGGTGTCCAAGAGAGTTACTCTTGGCCTGTTTTAGCTCCGCAGTTGAGAACTCCTGTTGTGGTGGAATGTAGGACCGTCTTCTTATTGTCAAATGTTCCCTCCATAATCTATCTAAATTAACTTGAGGATGTTTACAAAAATTCATTCCCTTCCCCTTCCCTCCTAGTAAGATAATTCTTTCATGAAGGCTTGGCCTGAATTCCTTGGATCCTTTTATCTGCCCAGGAAGGGAGGAGGAGAAGTGGGCGTGACCGGGGAGATTCTCTGGAAGGCCTCTGCCGGCCAGGCAGACAGGTGGTTTACAGAGGACAGGACGCGAACTGCGCACAGGCCAGCGGTCCACTCCCACCTCCTGCATGCTTATGAGTGGATGACCTACTGCGGGGAAAAATTGGTGGAAAAGCATTGTTTTCTGGTGGATTTCCTGCTCTCTGTAACTCCTGATTGCTCCCACTCCTTAGGGACAAGTACGGAGGCCCGACCACGCAGCAGCGGCCCAGGAGTGCTCTGATGACCCCTCCTCCCCGGAACCTGGCTTTCCTCAGTCTAATTACTTTTGGCAATTGTGGTTATTAGGATTTGGCCTGGTGACTCACTGGAACCCAAATTTTCCCCTAAGAGCCCCCTTAACAAGCCAAATTAAATCTGACAGGAAGCCCAGACTTGCATCTCACTCTTACACGGAGCTTTCCCCCGATTTATGGTGAGGCTAGAGAATTTCTCCACATAGCAGAATAGAGTAATGAACAGGAGCTGATGCAGGTGGATGCTCTATGAAGATGAGTGAAGTAGGAGCAGTGTGTCCACGACTGCATGCCCTGCCACACACAGCACTTCGCCTCAGAGGTCGAACAGTGCCATTTATAGTAGCAATGCTGACTTCCAGTAGTTAGGAATTACAGAAACTGTGAAAGAAAGGGCTATCTATTTCTCCTGAGGCTGTTCCCTAGCCACTAAGATTCTCCTCACAGGGCAGAAGCCAGGGTGTATTACCAGTCGGCTGTGAGACACTAGAAGAAAATAGTTGTTTATCCTTAAGTAGCTTGGAAAATGCCTGTGGACGGCTCATGTGCCTTCCTGCAGAGCTGTTGTGTTTTCTTCCTTGTCACCTCAGCAAGCCGGGTAGTAAGCAGTGCCTCCCCAGTGGGCGCCTCTCCTAGTGGCAACGTCCTTAACTGCAGAAATGGAATCTCTCCCAGTCCATCAAGCGCTGTGGTGGGCATTCTGCTCTCATTGGGGGTTCACCGAAGGAGAGAGCATGTCTGCACAACCATACCGGGGCAGACAACCATACCGGGCTGCCAGGTTGCTTTATGTTTTAAACAAGTATGTGTGCAAATGAAATACGTCTTGATCGCATGCTGCGCAAGTTTATTTTGTCTGCTGATCCCTTGCATCGCTGGTGTTTTTAGTGGTTGCTGGGCTGCAGTCGTTATTCCTGAGCAAGCGTCTGACCCCGGGTCTCATTCTCAGCTGCCTATGTCAGAACACCACTTTAATACCTAAGGCTGTGCAGGCCCCATACCTGGAGATTCTCCCATTTCATTTAGGGCAGAACTAGGGCATGTAAAGAAATAATCTCAGCCGGGCGTGGTGGCGCACGCCTGTTATCCCAGCACTTGGGAGGCTGAGGCAGGAGGATTGGTGAGAGTTCGAGACCAGCCTGGGCTACAAAAGTGAGCTCAAGGCCAGCCTCAACTGCACAGCGAGACCCTGTCTCAAGAAAAAAAAAAAAGAAAAAAAGAAATAATCTCCAGGTGATGCTAACGTCGTGAGCTCAGGCCTATCAAAAACATTCACAGTGAAGGTTGTTCTTAAGGCACAGGGTAAAAGTACTAGATTTTTATGAAGCATCAAAAAGATGACTTTTGGGGATAACATGCGCTAGCCAGAGAAGATCTGTTGTGGTTGTAAATTACACAGAAGGTTTTTGAGATCTAACTACAAAATTATAGACTCTGCCCACATTCTCAGGCCTAAGCTAATCCTCTTCTCCCAGTGATGTGCACCAGACTTGGGGGGGGGCAATTTTAGACTATTTCGTATAAATTTAATAGTGCTAATGAACACAGTCAGCAACTTCTGAGGTTAAAGACCATGAACAGAGCAGAAAGAGACAGCGCAGAGCAGAGAAGAGAAGGACATAGAGAGAGGAGTCCCACGCAGTAACCCGTGCCAAGACCTGCAGGGCATCACATGGGGATCAAAAAGAATGAGCAAGAGGCAGAATAAGAGAAAGGAGGGTGCGGGAGAACATCTCTGTGGCTGCTTAAAGCCCCAGCCCTAATGGCTGCAGCGGAGGGCAGCAGCGGGCAAGGACCCAGCCTGAACCCTAAGTCCTCCCAGTCTGCGCTGGTGACTGACAAACGCGTCATCACTGGCTCAGGCCTTCCTGCGCAAGTGTGAAGGTGAACACTAGCTCCTGCAAAGGCATCGAGTGACGACGTGTTTGCTCCTCAGGCCAATTAAAACAGAGGTTGCTTGATTAATTATTGCCAGAACACATTAGAACAACTACAAATATATATTAAAATGAGATGTGAGAAACTATACTTCTTTTCCTGACTAATGCATAGGGCTTATGTTAAGAAAACAGTGTTCTAAAATAAGCAGATCACAAATTCTGCTATTTTATGTTGTGTGGTGGTGGTTTGTATTATGTGGTCATAAAGTGGGGGCTGCTTTACCACTCACTCTTAGGAATGTGCTTTGTATCGGGGTATAATTATAAAGATGCTTACTCACGAACTTGCTGAGAACAGATTCTGGGGTGGGTGGAACTGGCTACCTCTCTGCACACTGGTTTTAGGAAGGTGTAGAAAGTAACTAAATCTAATCCAGGCCCTTGCCAAGAAGTCAGAAGAACAGGGGCATGATGGACCACTTTGGGTTCAGTGCCTCAGAATAGACAGGAAAAGAGAAGAAGCCTGCGTTTGCCTGTGATCCGGGTGGGGAGCTGTGCAGGAGTACTGCACAGAGCATGTGGGGTAGACTTCAGCAAGTGTTAGCCCACCCTTAGATTCTCTTTCTGTCAGACGACATGCTTTATAGAGAAATCTGTTGGACATTAGAATTGTACTACTGTATATAAATGCTAAGTCCAAAGGATATGGTTCTGAAAAATCACTTTTGCACTTCATGAAAGCTTAGCTTTTGCTATCACAGAGATTTTTCACGACTCCGCATGAACTGCGGCATAGTTCCCAGTTCTGTAGGTAATGCTCTTCCAAGTACACCTTGACTGACAGATCTGGCGGCTTACGACTGCGCTTCATGATGCCAGAAAGCATGACCTTGCCTAGTACAGGGAGTGCTATGATGGGAAACTAGCTACAGAGGAGAAATTAAACTCTTTAAAATAGACAAAGTCACATAATTAATCTAAGTTGATGAATGAGTCTAAATGTTAGCAATGCAAATACCTTTGATGATAATGAACAAGGCGTCACTACATTGGTCTCATATAAGTAACCATCTTCTTCATGTGAGTGGCCCTAAAGGTTTTGATTTCAGTCCTTGATACTCCCTGAAGCTGGTTTTGACTGCCTCAATGTCCTACTGGCTCCTTAAATGAAATAAATTTCAAATGAAAAGTTTTCTCCCAAGTCTGCTTCTACCTCCTTCCAATCGTTAGAGTTGTGTCACCAGTGCTCAGGCCCTCCAGTGAGCCAGTGCTGACTTTCCTTCTCTTTCTCTTTCACATCCTATTAATTGCCAAGGACCGTTGATTTAATTAGAATCAGTTACTGCAGTGTGCACATCTTCTTGGGCAATCCTTCCCAATCTCAGCGTAGTGTCACATTGCCCCAAACCTGGACTATCAAAGATGGCTTTTCCCTTTCAGCTTATGCTACCTCTGAATGCCTGTCATGGTAGGGGCACTAGGAAGCTGTCCTCTGCTTGGCATCAAGTTCCCAGGATTCTGAGCCCAAGGAAAAGGACAACAGGGACCTGCTGAGGACTGCCTGTGCTGATTTGTGCTGTCTCTATGGTTTTCAGCCACTAGAAACCATGAGCAAGGCAGAGCATAGTTAACTCATTTTGTAGTTCATGAATTACTTGCTATTCATCATTAATTATGTGATAAATCTTACTTGATAAGCTTACTTATAATAAATAAATGCTTACATGTAGTTTCATTCTTGCAATCTTTACCAGCAAAACTTAGCTAGAGAAGATAAGTAGTATTAAAAGGCCTATTTAACATTCTACTCACGCCTTATATTTTCATATAGGAAAATTGAAAAGTTCAGGAGTTTATTGGGGTGGTCTTGATGTCAGTGGTTGATCACCTCTTTGTTTGGCTTTGTAAGTACCGCCTCCCATGGCAAGGCGCCTCACCTGGGGTTTGCAGCAGCAGGAGCAGTGCTACACGTACAGCCCAGGCAGCCAGCTCCTCAGTGGCCTCTTCCCATCTGTGATGGGATTTTACTCTTCTCAGTGCTGTCTCTAACACAAACTTAGCATACCTGGTATTCACCAATTCTCAAAGGTCCAATGGAAAACTGATAAGGTAGTGCTTCGAAGAACAGAATTTTGCATAAAATGTGAAGGCAGTTACAAACTGCTAAATCTCCTCAGTTGGGTAATCATGTTCGGTAGTTAGAACTTTAGTGTCTGTAGGTGGTACATTCATCCCTCGCCCCCACTACATATGAAGAAAAGAAGTACCTGCAAAGGTACAATATTCTTTTTTTGGTACAGGGTCTCACTGCGCAGCACTCAGACTTGTAGCGATGCTCCTGGTTTCAGTCTTAACAGCTCTGAGATTACAGGTGTGTGCTACCATGCCCAGACTAGGTGGCTGGCTCATCGTGCCTGGGGTGGGGTTGGCATACCATGTGGTGCCAAGGATCAGACCCTGGTCCCTGTGCTTGCCTAAGCAGGTGCCTAGTCTGCTAAGTGATCTCACTGGCCCACATATACAGTATTTTCAGATGAAATTTTAAATAGTCAGAACTGTTCATCACATGTGAAAAGATTTCAGGTATTTGGCTTAAAAGTTTCATATTAAAATTGTGAGGGCAAAAAAATGGTATTTCTTTCCACTCAGTGACACCTGGGTATTTAGCATTCTCAGGACCCCCCATACTTGTGAACAATGGATCATGCTATTATTTTTTGCATTTCTAAATGATAAATTTCACCAGAATGCTACTATTGCTCTTCAGTGAAAAAAATATGACACATTGAATTAAGTGCAAATTATAATTAGCACCACTCATATGTCCATATTTTATGCATTATGTATTTTACTAAAGTACAAACTGTAAAATGTTTCAAATTTACTGTCAACAAACAGATGGGTAAACTTTAAAGATAATTCAATCCTGTTCATCTTTGTGAAAAATCAACAACAAAGAAACCAGTCTACATTGTCCCTCAAAATCAGGAGCAAGACAAAAATAAACCTATGTAATTTACAGTGCCATATTGTTTTTCAAATTATCATTGCTGAAAGAATGCCAGCTTATGACACACTATTAGGAGAAATCACCCTGACCAAGTCAAACACAGTTTCAACACAAACACACTGTCTTGCATGATCCTTACCATGTTCTCAAAACTGAATGATATTTTTCCTAATAGTAACCAAAGTTGACTCTTACGTTTCATGAAACATAATACCCACTGTGGTGGCATTCCAAGAATTCACTATTTGGAAAAGAAAATGTTAGGGGCTGGGGATGGGATGTGTGAAACAGCAGTGAGAAAGGAGAAGACCGGAGGATTGTTTTAAAATGAAAATTGCTTATGGATGAGATAAAGAGGGAATGATGATTTGGTAAATCACCATCTAATAGGTTGTGGTTTGTTTTTCTGACAGTTCAGGGCTATAATTGCACAGGGGTCTTTTGGTTTTAACCTCTACAAGAGGTTCTGATAACTGTACACTATAGAGGATTAGAAAGAACCACTGTATCTGAAAAAAGACTAGACAATTCACTAGAAAATATTTTAGATATTTAATATCAATCTGAGAGTTGAGATCAAATGATTAATAAACTCACTCTGTAGCAGAATAGCAAAGATTTTCCCATAATAACTTGAAAACCAAATTTTATTACATGTCATAATTTCCATTCATTGCTTTCTGGGGAGCTAATTTGTAGAATGTTAATACTAAGGGAAATACTTAGTGGAGAAGTGATTTAGCAAAGCTTATCAACTTGAAAGTTCATATTTTACGCTTAAAGATATAATAAAATAATTACAGGAAGTCACTTTGCACTCATTCTTGTATTCTCAGTTACTTTGAGTAACTTGGAGCTGAAAGGATAGTATTTCAGAACTACCATTTCTCATGTGGTTAGCAAAATCTTATTCTAGTAATAAGCAAATAATTAAAATAATGTAACAGGGTAGTTTAGGACAACACTCTTGATAGTATAATCATACATGAGTTAGAATCCACAAAGATACATGGCTCTTGCTTGTATTTAGATCTTACCGTTATTGCCAACTAGTTTGAATTTTTCTTTGCTTTATAATGTCACATATGCCACAGAATACACCTTTCCAGCAAATTTTGCTCATGTTTCTATCTGTATGATGTTTCTCTCACAAACAATAATCTGGTGACAAATGTAGACAGATGGGAAATTGCACTGTAGACAATATCCAACTTAAATTTCATTCTTAGTCAATATTACAGTTCTCTCTTTCATCAATTAACTCATTTTCCAATATTAGCAATATAATCACCAAGACTGTATTCAAATCTCACAGAATGGCTCTAGACCTGAAACATCATCATAAGCAATGATCAGTATATTCTAGCAAGTTTGTTTTTATTTTATTGCCATGAAAATTATTATATTTATATGCTTGCCCCCTTTTCAAAGTTCTTCATGGGAAACTTCAAATCATTTCATAGATTATACCGTGGGACACAATATGCTTATTACATATATAATGACATCTTCAAACTTACATTCATCTAGAATCTAAACAATAAGAACCTGAAATCATAGATGGGAATACATAAAAACAGTATCAGTTGTTAGGCTGTTGTTTACAAAGATAGCTTCCTGGCACAATATGAAACAATGTGCTGTCTGAATTATCCCATAATATGTTGTTTCGTATTTCATTGTCCCTGTTATATATATTTAATCCCTTAACATTGGCCACCATTGTGCTATGCATATAAATATCAATTCAAAATTTTCCAGAACAACTTCTCTCTAAACTTTAGAGAAAATGGTGGTTTAGAGATCATCAAATTTATTAACCTATTATTTTATTACTTAATAGGCTTGCTGTCTGTAACATGGATCGACATGCAATATAAATGCATGAACAGCCATGAAGCTTAAGGAACAGCGTAAGGGTCATTTACTGGCCCTAGGGCATTATGTGGCTCATCCACTGCCTGTTTCCCAGAGCTTTCCTCTGTCAAAGTAATGGCCAATACCTCTCAAGATGAGTAATGGCCAATACCTCTCAAGTGACATTTGGGGTCCCAGGTACGCAACCCAGGAGAAAATGTGCTGCACCAGTAGACATTATCATTTTTTCAGAGAGTAGTACACCGGTAAGGAATTAAGACCTGAGTCCAGACTTGCTTTAGCACCCTATACGTAAAGCTTACGCTTACCTTTACAACCATGGCTGGCCTGGGGGGTTTTCTTTTTTTTTTTTCTGGGGGGTTTTCAATAAGGATGGTTATCTAATTTTTATCTTGCATAAATTCAGTCTTTTATCTCTAGGAACGATTGATCCAAATAGAGAAAACACTATGATGTGTTTATTCAACTCTAATTGGAGATAGTTAGACTCCTCTTTCAAAACTGTTTCTTTCATGAAAGAAAACACTAATTTGTAATAAAGCACAGAATAATTAAGTAAGTCGTTTAAGAGGAATAAATGAGCATTTCGGGGACACGGAACAGACCTTCATCAGCTGTCTCTGATCTTGGCTTTTTGACCATCAGTGTCTCCAACAAGAGGCCCTGCCCCTAAAACACTTAGGACACCACTGAACAGGACACTTTGGGGAAAAGTCCTCGCGCCTTCAATTTACCTTTGTTTTTATTGATGCTTTTTGAAGATTTGCAAAGGTGAAACTTTCTATACGCCAAAAGAGACTCTTACATATTTGCCTCAGTTATCTACTCAAGAAAACAGAAACGTTGGTCTCTTTCGGAAATATCATCTCATTATAACTTTAAAAAACCCTTTTACTTAGTTTTTATTAGAGGTTTTCTTAATCCCCTCTTTTTCAGATCTTTCCAAAGAAATCACTCCAGTGGATTGGGGAGCTTGCAGCTGGACTTCGAGGCCCCGCCGGAGGATCCTTCCACCCCCCCCCCCCCCCCACTTCTCGCATCGCTCAGGAAGCGCTGCACCTGCCAAGAGAGCCCGGTCGGTCTCTTCAGGGGACGCCAGGGGTCGCCCCTCTCCCAGAATTGCGCTGCAAGCCAAGCCGCAAACGCAGCCTGCAGAGTGAAGGCGCGCGGGCTTCGCCCAGTGGCTCAGGCGGCCGCGCCCGGCAGGGTCGAAGTCCCGAGCCCCTCTTGCCTCTCGCATCCCGCGGCGCAGCCAGGGGGCGCCTCGGACGTGGCCTTGAGACTGGAGCGCGACTGGGAGCTGCTCGCCCTGCACCGACGGGCTCGGTCCTCCGCCGGCGCCCGGCCTCCCGCGCCCCGCTCGTCCCGCGGAAGACGAGGCACGCCCGGGCGAGCCCGCTTTCCGGCAACTTCCCTCGGAAGCTAGGGCCCCCAACAAGCGAACGGGACGCCCGCCGTACCCGGGCAGCGTGGGTACGAGGGGGTCCTCCGCGGAGTGGGCTCGGACGCCCGACGGGCCGAGCCAGTCACGAGACTGCGCCCATTTGGCTCGGTCTCCCAAAGCCCCACAGCAGGACTCCCCGAACACCCGCGCCCCGACGCGAGCTGGGCACCAGACACCCGCGCCGGCTGCTCCTTGAGCCGCGGTGCCCCCTGAGCCAGTCTGGGTGGGAAAGCCGCGAAGAAGACAAACCATCCCGAGGCCAAGAATAATAAAGCGGGCGCCCTGACGCGCTCCACTCGGGCCCTCTGCGCCCCGCTCCGCGAGCCTCCAGGCAGGGAGCCCCTGGCGCTCGGACCCAGGAGCTTCGCCTGGGGCTATTTTCAGGTGAATCAGACCTTGTCTGGCCGAGCCCGCGGCACAAAGGCAGCTTTCAGGGGACCCTCGCGCTCAGGGGCAGGGCAGAGACAACCGCGGCCGGGAGCGATTACCCAATTTCCACGGTACACAAGCCCGGGCTGTGTCCGCCTCTGCCTGGAGGGGCTCTGCGGGCCGGACCCGAGGATCCTCCCGGGGACCTGGAGCACGATCCGCCCAGGCCACCGCGGCACTCTCAAGCCCCAACCCAAGGTCGGCGCTGGCGTGGCCCGGGTCTGGGGTCCTCAACGGACTTGCCCTGCCGGAAAGTGGAGTGGACAGAAGCGCCACTCTCGCTCCGTTCCTTCCCAAGGGACCAGGCATCACTCCGACGTCCGCCTCCGGTGGCGACGCCTGGGACGCTGTCTCCAGCAGCTTTCTACGCGCCTTAAGGAGCGCGAGGCTCGGAAGGCTCCACACTCCGTGTGCACGCGCGACGTGGGAGCCCACTAGGACGGGTGTGAAGCGGCCAAGGGGCTCCTTGCGAGGGGCAGGCAGGACCGGGATCCCTGGCTCTGCGTCTCGGGTGCACGCGGATCTGCAGCGAAGCTCGCAGATTCAGGCGCCCCTCTGCCCTCGCGTGTGTCGCGGGCAGCCACAGCGCAGGCTCTCGCCCTTGCATCCCTGGCCCACCCAGGGTGCTTTCCAGCCAAGGGCAGCGCAGCAGCCCAGGCAGGTGCCCCGCTAGCTGCCTAGGGCTCAAGGTCCCAGTACGCACCCCCAAAATGAAGGCCCCATCCCTAGAGCAAATCTAACGGAGGATCGACTTGGCCAGAAGCAGAAGTGAAGCGCAGACGCGAGGCTTTCAGCGGCCCCCAAGCCCAGCCCCGGTAGGGCAGCGGGGCGCTGCCTACACCCTGCGCTCGAGCGCCCGCTCTTCCGGGGGCGTGGGGCGCAGGCGACCAGACAGGTGGACAGGGCGGGAGCACGCGACCGGCGCAGCCCCACTTACTTCTGCGCTGCCGCCTTCCGCGGCCGGCGTGCTGGCTGCCGCTGTGTTCCATGAAGTTCAGGATGATGAAAAACCAGGGAATCAGTCGCAAGCGCATAGTAACCCAGGAAGGTTTCCCTTCTCGGCCTCGGCTTCTGGCTGCTGACCGCGCTGGGCGTCCGAGGCTGGACGGAGGGGCCGGGAGCGCGCGGGCGACGGGGACGCCGTCACCCCGCAGGAGCAGCTGCGGCCTCGGGGAGCATCTCGTGCGGGCGGGCGGCCGCGGCCCCAAGTCTCAGCGGCGGCCCCGGGGGCGCAGGGGCGCGGGCGCCGAGGGCAGCGCGGCCATGGCCGGGGCGGAGGAGAGACCCGATCTGCGGCCGGCGAGGCGAGCGGTACCGCGGCAGTGCAGGGCGGGCGGCGGGGAGCACCCCATAGGGGAGGGGGGAGGGGAGGGCGGTCGCGGGGGGCGGGGAGCTGGGGGCGGGGAAGGAAGCAGCAAGCGGCAACCCCGGGCGACCTCAATAACTTTCAATTTCAGGAGGGGAGAGGGAGCTGGAAAAGTACAGCGCTGCGCCGCGGCTGAGCCCCGGGGAGAGGCGCCTGCGGGGCCCGGGTCTGCGGCGCCAAAACTCCTTGCGCCGCAGAGCCCGAGGGGAGACTGCAGCCGGGCTTGGGGTGCGAGGGCGGCCCCGCGGCTAGGGAGCCCTCGGAGGGTGGCGCGGGGCTGCTCTGCGAGGTCCGAGATGTAGAGGGTGGGGCTCCCGAGTCAGCCTAGGATCGCAGCCTCGAACCAAGAGAACCGCACTTTCTGGGGCCCTGCGCCCCCACTGCAGCCTGCGCCGTCTACGAGGGTTTGGAAGGTTTGTGGTTGCAGAGCCCTGCACGGGTCCCTGGCCTCCGCTGTGGATTTTAAATCTCGTCGCCTCTCAGCAGACACAGCCACCGCTGGGCAAGGCACCCAGCGGGAATCAGGGCGCGGCGGGCAGCTTGGCTGCGTGTTACCTGCTTCTGCTCGGAGGCCGAGGATCCGCGTTGAGGCCAGCGAGACCCGCCCTGCCCGCTAGGAAACGCTTTGTGCTGCAGCTCTAGCGAAAGCAGATCAATAGCCAGCTGCCCTCAGTTGGAGCTTTTTCTGGTTCCTTTGTCCCCCAATATTCCTTGGACAGCGTTGCGCATTTTAGTTTCCCATGTGTGCAAACCTCTGTCTTGAAGAAGTTCCGAGAGTCTTATCCCTAGCACAAGTAGGGGCCCATGATGGCAGAGATCACGGGTCCTGCCCCTACTGGGGTCACAGCAACAAGGCCCCCCGAAGCCCCCCACCCCCAGCGGTGCGCTCCTGGCTAGGATTAGACAGGGCAAGTTTCCAGTAGTCCTAGTTGATGAGCCGTCAGTAGTTCTGCACAAGTGGGTAGTTGAAGGTCACAAGCTCCCAACGCGTTTGAAATATAAACCCGCTGTAGGAGTTTGTATTCAACAGACTCTTTGAAAGGATAGAGTACACTTGGCCTCCCTGCAGGTTTAACAGCGCCGAATCTGTGGGAGGCCACTTGGAAAAGGTCCTTGACTCTGGCAGACACCTTGCTCCACTAATTTAAGGGTTGGACATTGCCCAAACCTTGTAGAAAACAATCAAGACTTGCAGGATGGTCTTCATTTATGACAGCAAGTCAGGCGAGAAGCACCTTATGCGATCATCTGCTGTCCCTGAAGTCCTTCTGTGCTGTATACCCCCAAGTAGGACTGAGGAGTGAGATGGTCTGAACGCGAAAGAAGGGGAATTGGAGCTGTACTTTCTATTCAAGGTGCTAAACATTAGAATCTGAGTGGCTGGCCTTCCGAGGCCCGTTGTCCAGTTAAACATCACTTATTATTTTCCATATTTGTGCTGGAATTTTGAAAGAAGGCAACGCTTTCTTTATCCCTGATAGTATGGCAAGAGCAGAAGGTCTAGCAATCCAAAGAGAAACAAAAGTTATCTATCACCTTTGGCTTAGGATGTTTTACGTGTAAGAATTCCCATGTGTACCATGCTTTGTTCTGTGGGCTCACTGTGTCCTAAACACCCCACTGTGCACATGTGAGTGCACACACACACACACACACACACACACACCACACAGTGCCCACATCTGTTGTTGCACAATGTCCAACTGAAAATAACTTGAGTTTATCACTTTGAACCAAGAAAGTTGCTGATAACTGGATGATTCCAGTAAGGACAATCTCAAGCAGAAAACGCTGCTTCCTTGCCTGCCTGCGTCGGCTTGCCTTGCCTTCTTGCGTACTATCTCAGGTCCTGAATATCCGCTCTGGGCAATGTGGGGGATTTAGAAGGCTCTGGGAGGCTCCCTGTGACAAGGACTCCAGAGACTTTAATCTGGTTTACTTGAGCTGAGTGGGGTGAGACTGCAAAAGAGATGGACGTAAAAAAGCAATTTGGTGAGCAGCTTTGGGGAAATAAACATGAAAAGAGACGCTGCTTACATGTGCTCTGCGGACATGTGTTACTTCGGAAGAGAATAGGAATGGCAGTGTAAATAAATAAACACACCCGGTGGCGGCGAGAGGCTATGGATCCTGAGCCACGCTAGCAAAGAAGGGCTACACAGTGGGCAGGGAAGGCCTGTCAGGGAACAGGCGGTGCTGGGAGGAACATCAGGGATGCATTAAGCCAATGGGGAGAGGATTCTTTCTCTCCACACTGCTTTACAATAATTTTTTTTCTGACCCGTGTTCCTGTACTATTAAACGTGTGTTTATTCATCTGGCCAAGTCTTTCATTCCCTGGACTGCCCTAGAAGCTTTTAGAAGTCATCCTATGGCCTATTTTGTGCAACCCAGGACTTCCCTGTCACATGCCAATAAAGCAAACAATGCTCACAGAAGCCTGTAGCTGGCAGCAGACTTTAGGGCTCCAATGTAAGCAAGTTAAAGCCATAGGCTCCGAGTAGAGGTGGACAGTTTCTTCTTGCTTTTGAAAAAGCATCCCAGGGAATTCGGATAAGCAAATGTTTCAGAGACTCAGGTTAGGAGAATCATTGGGATAAGGAGAGTTTTATCCACTCTGGTTAGTGTGCTGTATTTTGTCTTCCTACCATCTCCCCAAACAGACAGCGACAACCGTCACAAGTTCTTGCCCACTGCAGCCGTAGTCCTTTAAGGAAGGAGAACGACTGCGGTGCTGTTGCACCCACACAGCAAATATGTGGGGAGGGCTGAGCTCGGCGCGGCAGCACGAGCCCCGTGCTCAGGAATGGGCTCAGCCAGTGGTGATGAGAGGAGCTTGGCAGAGCCAGGGCTGACATCACTCATTATAGCACCGAGCTAATATGCAGATTCAGAAAGTGCTCAGCTCTCCAGTAGCTGGGGTCTGGAAGCATCTGAGGGAATAAGTCAGACAAGGTACCACTGGCCTGGCCTAGGAGATGGATGCGGCTAAAGTCATCTCCAAAACACAGAGAAGACAGATGTGAAAAGCCACTGAAATGAACAGCTGAAGGACAGCGACTGTTTCAAGAGAACAGAAGGACGTAGAATGATTGTAGCAATTTAAAAAGTGATTAAATGGTTATATGGCATTAAGAAAATTAAGGCCCATGATGGAGTAGTTTCTGTCAACAAGAAAGAATGTTCTTTCTCCCAGATGAAGTTCTGGGACATTTATAAAGCTGTGGGCTGTCTGGTATGCCTGTGTTTTAAAATGTTTCACAGATCAGTTGATTGCTGGCCTCAGTTAAGTGAATATCCAATAATATTCACTATAAAGAATTTAATTCCTCAGGGTTATGCTTGATTCCAGAGCTTTAACGCAAAGGGGCTGTGTTTTGCAGTAACAAGCAACTAGATGAGGGGCCTGGGGAGCACAGGGAACCCCCTTTTGCTGCATTCTTATTGGTTCTCAGGTTTCTCCATCTGAGGAATGAGAAAATTCAACTAAGTCGAATTTCCAAAGTCTGGCTTAGCTCCAGAAATAATGACAATGTCTCCCCAAAAGAAAGACAGACTTGCCATTACAAATGTCAGTGCTATTTCTAGTTGTTATGGCGTCACAACTTTCACTTACAGAGTTGTGTTTAATTGGACGGGTCCAAATTTAGAAATCTGCTTATAAATGTGTTGATTTTCTGGAAGTGCCTAATCCCCTTACAAGAATCCTAGATGGCTTTGTCCCAAGAAGACAAATGGAGGAATAAGTTAATGGCTCTCTATATGTAGATTTTAGGAGAATAAGGAGGAAGAAATTTTAAGGCCTGGATTCTGGACAGACCCCTTGAGAAAGTGGTGAAAAGGACTTACATCTCCTGCAAACGCCTCTCCTCCGGTTTTTTGTTAAGAATTACAGGCATGAGAGGAACTCGGGCTTCCTGAAGGAAGGCATTTTCGTTCTGCTCATGTTAAATTTCTTATTCAGAAAGCCCACGTTCCTCTCACATCTATGATTCTCACCAAGCAAACAGAGGAGTTACTACGTACTTTTATAGAATACCAGCTCAGAAACTCACTGTTTAGTTTTCCGAGTCATGCCTTTTCAAAAATAAGGATTGACATCCCTATCTCTTTTGTTCCAGAGAGCTCTTCAAAAGGTCAACAGGCAGGCTGGGGTGGCTGTTCTCCCGGCTTTAGCTTGAGGGACTCCTCTCAAAGATGTCAAAGTGCTACAGCGCAGTGTTAATGGAGGTAATATTAATGAACAACTTCTGCATTTGCGTTTCTGTGCACTGTCTTTAAGCACATTTATAGATGAGAAGATGGACATTAGAAAGGAAAAATCTCTCAAACTCATGCAGAATGGATTATGGATCTTTGAATAACACCCAAGATGTATTCTCTCTGCCTCTCTTGTCCCTCAGGATGGTGGCGTTGAAGACTAAGTCACCTGAACTCCCTCCCTCTGGTTTCCAGAAGGGGTTCCTATCGACACTCAGCATGGGGAAAAGAGACATTCCACCCCTTCTCCTCTTCCCATCATTTCAGAAGTGGCTGTATCCCTGGGTTAATGCCGCTCTGCCAAGCAGTGACAGTCCTGTGGCTCTAGCTCTCAAGCTGTTTGTGAAACCACCATTTATGCCCCTTGCTCTTTGGGCCTGGCAGTAGAAATGGCATCCTGGTCCATGTGCCCTCTGCCCCAGTGTCGTCTGTTGCCTTCCCCTACCCTGCCCCCAATGTTTAAAAGTCACTCCATAAAAGGATATTTCAAGTTCTTGTGAGGTCTGTAAGTACTACAGAAGTGTCAGAGCTTGATTTCAAACTAGTTACTAGGTTTCACTGGTGGTGGCCGTGGTGGTGACCCAGTAAAGAAGCAGAAATAAATGGAAGTTGAGAGGTTGCACTTTATTAACTCGGAAAACATGGAGAGGGTTGAGGGGCAGGGAGATCGGGGATCCTTTGACCTGAGATGTTGTGTGTGTGTATATGTGTGTGTGTGTGATTTTATGGACTTTTCCAAGGGGTAGAGTGTGAAGGGCAGGTTCCATGACACACAAGGGCCTGATTGGAGGCTCTCTTGTCTATGTGGAAAGGTAAAAGAAAATTCTATCCAGGGTTGGAGTGTGGAAGGAGGAGCAAGTGGTCATTCAGGAAGATAAGCTGTTGTTTGGGGGATTCTACCATGTCGGATCAGGGTCATGATAACTTAGCAGTACAGTTTGTATTTGAGTTGGAACCTGTCACTGATTTCTCCCTAACCACGTTCTCCTGCCTTGGGGTAAAGAAGAGGAATCGGGCATGGGGAAACTGGGAAGCTGGCATAGAACAGGCCTCAGAGCTAGGCAACCGGCTAAGCCAGAGAGAACAAGTAGCATCAGAAGGATAAATAGCAAAGCAACATTGTGTTCAGCATCTTGCCAGGCAATCAGAAACCAGGAGAAGCACAGGCAAAGAGCAAATGCAGTCAGGAAAGAGCAGCAGAAAGAAACGAGTGTACAGTCACTTGAGGAATGTCTTGATGACGCTTTTTTTTCCCCATGTCATCCATAGGTACTTTATTGGAAAGGACTGAAGGGTGGCTGCTAAGATCAGTTTGCCATCCACTCACTCTACAAATATTTGCTGATGGCGTCTCTCATGCAGAACTCCAGGCTAGACAACGAGGCAGTTTTGTGCATAGCCTTTAAGGCAAGAATGTTGAAAAGATTACTTTATGGGTTATACTGATGTTCTGATGAAAAGCAGAATCACAGTCAATGATAGAAATAAAATAGCACAGCAGCGCAGGCTCGACAGAAGCTTTAGGAAACATCTCGTCCAAATACTTGTATTTAAAAACAAAACTCATTTCCACTCTGTACTTACCTCTCTTGGCTCGCATTTGTTATTCCTGATGCATTTTGGTCAAGGGACTGCGTGCATTTCAGCATGCACCACCGAACATGTGGCAAGCTCTGTGCTAGACCCTGGAAATACAAG
>PVJA010002022.1:72318-114134 GCA_004027025.1 Myocastor coypus | reverse complement strand
TGCATCTTATTTTCTGCATTTCCAAAGGGAGGTGCAGGGGTCAAGGCGTTCCCTGGGCCTTGCAGCTCTGACTGGTCTGCTTCAGATGCAGCCAGAATCTTGTCACGCTTCCCTTGGGCCTATGACGCAGGGTCCAGGAAATCTGGGGCAAGAACGTGGAAGATCTTCATGCCAGGAGCTTGTGCTTCTTCTCCATGGCCTGCAGGGTCGAAGAGGAACAGATACAGGGACACAGAGACACAGGTGGACACAAGAAGGCCTAGAATCCCAGCTATAGACGCATGGCTCTCCTAAGGTCACTTCTGAGTGTTTTCTTTCTGTTCCTGTCCATGTAACCTTGATGTCACTGGCGCAAGCCTCCTTCTAGGGCCAGGCAAAAGGCCATGCACATCTCTACATCCCCACTGGCCCATCTTCTCCTTGTCTTCTCTTCCTGGTGTAGATATGTGTGCAAGCGGGTACCCACATGCATGGCCACTCTGCCAGTAAAGACAGAGCCGCTGGTTGGGGTCCCAGTTAAGCAAAGCTTGCCTGTCGCCACTCAAGATACTTTTCACGGCCCCAACCTGCGCCCTGCATGGCTGTCTCCGCAACCTCCTTTGAGTGCAGCTCCCATTGCTCCAACTTTCAACTGTGATTTTCTTTTCTTGCATCCAACCACACATTCCTTAGCCTCCTAATCTTCCAGTTTCCAAATCCTTGTTTCTTTTGCCTGGGACAAGACAAAAGTCCTTGGGGACATTGTTCTTTCCAGCTGTAGCCTCAGGCCTGCACCGTGTTGAGCCCAGCACCGATCTCAGACCTTTCTTTGGTCCCCTTGTGCCCCAAATCCCCAAGCCCTTGGCACATGGAAGAGTCTGAAGAATCTTAAAGGGTTTCTGGGGCTGACTGGGAGGCAGTATCTTTTCCACGCCCTCTCAAGCAAAGTACTTTGCTGCCTTGGGTGGGCTCCAGGCCCTCTGGGCCTCTCCCAGCCTCCCAAGTTCCTTGAGAGGGATTCCTCAGCCCTTTTCTGCCCCTTGACAAAGGACTTCTCACCTTCGCAGGAGCCCATTCAGGGTTGGCTCTAAGTAGACTGCTTGTGTTTAAGCAGCAGAGCAAGATCATAACAGAGCTAGGCAGGTGTGTTTCCCCCAGTGGTCCAGCAGTGCCGATGCCTGCCAGGTGAGCTCGTAGAGGGAGCTCCTGGGCTCTCGTGTAGTGCAGATTCCGGCTGGGAGCTGGGACGCCTCGCCTTGAGTGCTTGTACTGTCTCAGTGTGCTTAGTCACCTGTGGGGCCTAGGCGTTCTTCTTGGTGTTTCTTCTAAAGTTTTCCGAGTAGTCTCATCCGGTGGGAGATGTGACAAGACAGATGGTGAATGTTTAAGTAAAAATTACGACGCTGATTACAGTAAAAGACACACTGTCATGCATCCCCCCACGATCCTCCCCTCACTTTGAACGCACGAATCCTCTCATTCTTGTCACACTCTGAAGCCATTCCGGAAGTCTCCTTTTGTGAGTGTCTCTTTGTAATTGCCTCTATAGCTTCCATGTCCTAAAATGTCTAAGACAATTTCTGCTCAGTAAAAAACATGATGGCGTCTCCTGTTTTAGTTTATCTGCTGCATCTGCCTTTATGTGGCTTCCGGATCCTCCTCAAGGTCAAAGTGGCTGCTGCTATGGTTTGGGTCTAGGTGTCCCGCCAAAGTCTCATGCAGTCATAGGATGACTTCTGGAGTTTTTGATTGACTGTTGTGGGTGTGGGTGCTGCACCGGCCCCAGGGCAGGTGATCTGCATGATGATGTAAGGAGGGGAAAGAGGTTAGCCAGCTGCCGCACCTGCTGCCTCTTTGCTGCCGCCAGGAACAGCTGCTTTCTGCCCTGTGCCTCTCTGCCTTGGAGCTAGCTGAATATGGACTGAAACCTCCACTAACTGTGAGCTAAATAAACATTTCCTTCCTTAATTGTGGATGCCGGGTAGTTTGTCCCAGCAATAAGAGAAGAGTAGCCGAGACAACTATGGAAGGTGGAAACAGTGTGGTAGTGTAAGACCTACGCCCACCTCTCCACCAGCAGATGGAGAACGTATTCCAAGGTGGCGAGTGAGGCAGGCAGATAAGCAAAGATTTGGGGAGAATGACCCAAGAGCGCTCTTCCCAGGCATGCGGGGGGTGGTGGTGCTTAGATTCTATTTTTTGAGGTTTGGGTATCATTTTCCTAAATTAAGGAGCACCGCTCAAACATAATTGACACAATCGTTCTCTATACAGCATGATGTGTGCTGCGATGGGTGGGGTCCTGGGAGGGTAAGAGGATTTCTCCGAGTGACACTGGTCCACAAGGGTGTCTGCGTGTGGAGACAGTTCTGGCAAAGAGCAGTCTGTGGACAGGGCAGCCAGGGCAGAGCCAGGCCCCAGGGGGAGTTGGGGAGATTCATTGAGGGACCTGACCAGGGATTGATGGCCAAAGGCCTCGAAGCGTTGGTAGGGCTTTGTTGTGTTTGTGCCGACACTTTTACTCAGGATAACCTTTTGTGGGGAGTAAGGCCTCTCGACTGGAAGAGAGTCCCTGTGGCAAACAGCTCTGGTCTTCTCCTGGGTTCAGTACCAGGGACTTGGTGCTTTGCCTTAAAGTACCTCCTTCTGCTTTTGTTCTGCAGCAAGTGCTTATGCTCAGTCTTTTTTTGGCTCTCTGCCTTGCAATTCTTTTTGGGTTGAGAAGAGAACCCATTCATTGGTTGGAAGGTAACCAAAGGTAAACTCTTCGAATCAGTCCAGGCCACAACTAAGGCCCCTCAGGAAAGAAGGCTGCAGAAAGCGGCAGGATGGTGGGAGAAGTGTGTTTGAAGCGAGGAGGAGTTCTTTAAGGAACAAACAGTAATTGGCCAGTGTGTCTTCGACTCTAGTATAATTTCTTAAAACAGTCAAACGTTCGCTACAGTTTTGATGATACCACGTGAGTAGCATCGTCATCCCTCTTTTTAGAGAAGACACAACCGAGTCCTGGGGAGGCGAGCCTCCTGTCGTGACAGCGCAGCGTCCTCCCTGGGTCCGTGGCTGCCGCCGGGCCAGCTGTCCCTCACCGGCCAAGGCTGTGGCTATCATCCCCTCGCTGTCCCCAACAAAAGTATGCTGAAGTCGGACAGAGTCTCAGGAGCAGGATCTGCAGTGAGGCCGAGGTGGAGGTGGGGGTGCGACTCCGCTGTGGGCAGTGGCCGGGTGAGGGCTGGCGGGACCTCCTGCTGCCACACGCCCAGAGTAGCAGCAGCTCCTGCAGGGCAGATGGTTCAGAGTTCTGAGGGGGGCTTAGGAGGAGGGGCACTGCCTCCACTGTCCCCGTGGGATCCAGTGAGCCTGACTCAGCCTCTTAGAGCAGCCAGTCTCTCCCATTCGGTCACCCCTGGATGGAGGCTGTTGCCCAGCGGCCCTCTGGGCCCCTTGAGGCATTGCTCAACACCGTGTTCGTCAAATGATCAACAAGGTCCAGTGTTTTGAAATGAAGTTTTTAAAGAGGAGGCAAAGGCTTTTGTTTTTTTTTTTTTCCCTCTTGGTTTCACCATAGAACGGAATGGGAGGGCATGTGAGCTCAGAGGGCCTGATACGCCCGGAGCCTGGAGAGGGAAGTGTGCTCACTGGACATTCGCTGGCCCGCAGGCCCAGCTGGTTCCCTTCCCAGGCCAGGCCAGGAGGGGAGGCGGGTGCAAAGCTCAGCAAGTCAGCACGTGGGAGGATAGAGCGCAGTGTCCGGGCCACGGATGGAGGGGCTGTGCAGGGCGCTGGACACTCAGCGAACACTTCCCTGGGCCCCTGCAGTGCAGAGCCTAAGGGTCGGAGTGCACACATGCCAGGGATGCCGGGTGGAGGGAGGGTTGTTTACAGGAGATTCAGGGAGCCGGAGAGAGATTATGTGGGTCAGTGGTGGGGAGCAGTCCCGGCAGGATGAAGCTTCCGGGGGGCGGGTGCACCTCGGTCGGGGTGTAGATTAGGAGCTGACTGAAGTCACTGAGAGGATGTTCAGCTGCCGTAGTAGAAGACTCAGTCCGCTGCAGCTCAGCATAACCACCTTGGGAGGCTGAGACAGGAGGATCCCAAGGTCCAGTACGGTCTGGGCACCTTAGCAGCTTGGGGAAACTTTGTCTCACAATAAAAGATACAAAGGGCTGGACAGAGAACTCACTACAAAGGCTCAGGATTTAATCATTAGCACCAGATAAAAAGAAAAGAAAAACATTAGGGGGTTATTTTTGTGAGGAGTTTGGGGGCAGGCAAGCAGGCAGGCAGGCAGCCGGAGCGGAAGCTCCACCAGGTGCTGAGGACCCAGGCTCTTTGGAGCCGGGCTCTACCGCTGCGGTGCTGGTGTTCACCCTTACGGAGGAAGGACATCTGCTGTGGCTCCAGGCATGTGCTCAGCGGACAGCAGCGGGTGCGGCGGAGGCCACATCAGCTGGGGAAGTCGTAGGCTTTCACAGATGCCGACTCCTCCCCAGATTTCTGGAGTTCTGTCCTGAGTCACAGTGCTGGGGTGGAACCCGGGCCTTCCCACCGCGCTGCGTGCAGAGCCCTCCAACATGTATTTATTTATTTATTTATTTATCTATTTTTGAGACAGGATATTGCTACACTTCTAAATTAGCCAGGCTAGGCTTGAACCCATGTGCATCCCAGGCCCGGCCTACTCAGGGGTCCTTAAGTGTGAAGGACGGGGAAGCTGAGCATTCAGCCTTTTCCCTCATCTGAGGCAGGAGAAGAGAAGGGTGGAAGGGTGTGGCCCAGGCAGAAGTGGGAATGCAGGCAGGTAGCAGGGCAGAACAGCGGCCATCTGGCGAGGGCTTGACCTGTTCTGAGCTCCTGCAGCCGGCGTGCTGGGCGGGTGACCCCTCCGCTTGGCTGCGTTTCCTCGAGAGACCGTGTCTCCTGTACGACGGGTGTGCCCATGTGTGCAAGAGTCCAGTTCAGCCCTGACCCTATAAGTGCCCAGCTGGTGGCACACCCATGTAATTTGTGGGAGTGAGTGAGGGTGTGGGGGGCAGGGCGGTCTGGAGGGGTCTCCTGCACCTCTCTATCAGCGACTGTTCTCCTACAGGCTCCACAGCCCCCAGGTCTGTCTGATTTCATGTCTGAGGCAGGGTCTCCCTAGAGTGATGTTTGGCTCCTTTGGAGCAGCGGGGGCTGGGTAGGAGGTTGGGGGGCTGGGGGAGGCTGGCCTGGAGATGAGGCGTGAACAGGGCGGGGCCACAGAGTCTCAAGCTGGGAGCTTCCAGGCGAGGCCCCAGCAGCTCCGCCTTCCCTGCCTGCCGACAGAGCGCCGTGGGGCTCACTCCTGACTCACCCCTCCACCTCTCCAGCTGCGGTCCTGGACCGTGGTCTTGGCAGCCCGGCTGCAAACATCCTGAGTGGCAGTGGAGGCGTGCAGTGGAGGCCGGTGTCCTCAGCCTGAGCTCAGAGCCCCTCGGGGCTGGGGGGTTCCTGAGGCCCGTGGAAGAGCAGTTCTCCACATTCGTCATCCGGTCTTCCGGGGCTGTTCTCACTGATCACAGAATCAGAAAGTGACAGATCTGGGATTTGCACCCTGGACCTCCAGGGCGAGAGCCGCTTGCATCACCGGCTGCAACCTTAGCCGGCCCACATAAGGGGCTGGGTGAATTTTGTGGGGTTTCCTGTGGAAGAGCCAGCTGCTCCACAGCCTCTCAGGCCTTGACCTACCACACGCGGGTGACCCTGCCCATGGCTGGTGACAACCAAACTTGTCTCTAGACATCTGCAAATGTTCCCAGGGGACAGAGCTTCCCTGGGTTGAGGCCCAGCTGGGATACTCGCCGGGTGCTGCTGTCTCCTGCTGAGTGCTCGGTGCCTACCTCCCCGCCTCTGCAGCCCACCCTGCCCCGGGAGCTCTCTGGGAGTCCAGGACTTGCTGGCCTCTGTCATACCCGCATCACACCCAGGGGTGCCAATCAGGAAATGGTCCACTCCTCCAGCTCCGGGCGAGGGCCCAGCCCCGGTGAATACAATCCTCCTGCCCCACACAGCACCGCAGCACTCGGGCAAGTGAACTTTTGGGAACTTGGGTTTGGGCATAAGAAATGAGGCAGTGTGACATAACACAGCTTTTGGGACCCTTTCAGGGGTCTGCTGAGTTGTGCATCTACATTAACCCAAACGGCATCTAGCAACATGGTGAACACAGGAAACAGCTAGGAAAATTCAGCTGTCCTCTCTTGAGCCCAATCTACAGGACTGCTATAAAACAATCCTGGGCTGGGGAGATAGCTCGGCAGTCTAAGCATGTGCCTGGCAAGCTCAGGGACCTGGGTTCGATTCTCAGTACTGCCTACTGTGCTGCCCTGGAACCCTGGGCGTGCCATGCAGGCCCTGAAACCAGGTGTGGTGGTGCATGCCTGTAATCCTGGCACTGGCGAGGCTGAGACAGGAGGATTACTAGGAGTCTGAACTGTGTAGGGAGACCCTGTACCCAATGCATCCATCCATCCATCCATCCATCCATCCATCCATCCCTAATCTTTTCCCTTGAGTCTTGCTTTTGGGAAAGAAGGCTATTTTTCATTAGAAGACATTTCGGTTCATGTACAGTGGGCTTGCTGTTATTATTAGTGAACTAATGAGGCCTTCAAATTCTTTTTGTTTAGTTTTGCAAGCAGCAAGCATCATCCGAGATAAGCCGCATGCGTGACGGCTGTGTGCAAGTGAGCACTCCATCATTTGTGAGTACAGTGGGCTCCTGAGACCCAAAACCGGAAAGCTGCTGTGCACAGGGCAGAGGCTGGCCTGGGAGGGCAAATTCCACCTCTGCCACACGGCACTGCGGTGAGCCTCGGGCAAGTTCCCAAACGCTGCAGGGCCTTAGTTTTGTCATCTATAGAATGGGTGCTCTGTGTGGCCGAAACAGTACTGTAAGCCTCAGCTCTGGGGTGGGAGCCAGTGCTCTGCAGTTGGTGTCTGGGACTCAGGAGGAGAGGGGGCGGCCTCCAGGGGTCCCCAGGAGGGGGAGCCCAGCTGAGGGGGGACCATGTTCTGAGCCGTCCCTGGCCTCTCCCACAAGGTAAATACGTAATGTGAGATGGGTCAGAGGACAGGAATTCAGTTTGTGTAGCAGCTTCCAAGGGCACTCGGCGGCAGCGCGTTCTGCCTGCGGAACTAACTCTGAGCACCGTTAGGTTCTGTAACACTGTTCACGGTCTTTCCTCTTCTCTTTTTAGGGGACACAGCAGCCTTCTCAGGGTACAGGTGGGCTGTCCCTTGCTGGCATCCCCAGCTACCAGGCAGGTGGCCCTGGGAGTCGCTTGAGGGAAGTCTGGAGCTCAGGTGGGACTCTGTTGCCTGAGGGGGCCTGGTGGTCGGGCTGGCCACTTGGGATTTCGCTCATCCAAATCCCTAAATGTTCTCTACATCCACCTGTCATGGTTCCTAGGATGTTATCACACAGGATTTCTTCTCAGGGCACAGGGGGCTTTCTAACAGCTTTCTCCTCATAGAACACGAGCAACAGACTGGCTGGTCACCAGTCATCAGGGCCTCTTGGTGCCTTTCACATATTTAAAGATAACAGAACGCAGAGCCTCTAGACAGAGTTTTGGATCTCGCGGGTCTTCCGGAGATCTTAGCTTCTGTTCCTTTGGTTGCGCTTCTCTGGGGCTCATGGAACCCATGCCCGGGTTCAGGGCCCAGCGAGACCTTCCAGGCTAAGGGGCAGGGACTTTGCACTGCCCTCCCTGCCCCCCTGAGCTACCACGTCGAAGCATTGCTTTATCCTGAGGCTCAAACTCAGGGCCTTGCACATGCTCCGTGAGCACTCTATCGCGAAGTGCCACCCCTAGCACCTCTAACACGCGTTTCTCCAGCTTGAGAGCCCCGCTGGGGCCACAGGCAGACCGTTTCCCCTCCCCTGCAGTGTCCATCCTAATTCTGAGAGCCTGTGAATAGGTCACCTCCTGCGCCAGGAAGGACTTCATGATGGGATGAAATTATGGATCTTGAGACAGAAGGTCACCCCGGGCTATCCCAAGGGCCCCGTGGACTCTCAGGGTCCTTGGAGGAGGAAGGTGGGACGGTCCGGGGGAGACCAAGGGAGTGATGTAGAAGCGGAGGAGGGGCGGGGCCGCTGCTGGCGTGGAAGGCGCAGCAAGGGGTGCTGAGCCAGCGCGGCCTTCCGATGCAGGAGCCGCAGGAGACAGGTTCTCGCCTGGAGTCTCCAGAAAAGCACCAGGGCCTGCCACCACGGTGATTTCAGCCCTGTGAAGCCCGCGTTAGACTTGTGACCTGCACAATGCAGGCCTTGTCGCGTGGGTCTCAGCTGTCGGAATTTGTTTCGGCAGTGGCAGCACGTGCAGTTGTGACCGGGGACTCTCAGAAACTGTGACAGTAGCTACCTGAAAGAGCATGGAAAGGCCCGCTGGGATAATTGTCCCTATGTCCCTCAGGAGTGGCACGACTTGTTGCCCAGGACTGGAAGGGCCCTGGAGCAACAGGAAGGCTTAGGGTAGGGACGCGCTGCTCTGCTCCAAGGCTCCCCAGCAGCCACCCTCGGGAGACTGAGTTGCTCTCTGCACCCCAGAAGTACAAGGGGAGCCCCAGAGCAAGCCAGGAGGAGCCATGTACCAGGAGGAGTCTGAGCCCAGACCCGATGTGCATCCTGAGTTGTAGAACTCTCCCGGGGCTCAACTGGGGGTGCGGGTGAACCAGAGAAGAACATGGGTCCAGGTCCAGCAAAAAGAGGAGCAGTGTCGGCCACCCCTGCAGGAATATGGCGGTCCGGAGATCCGCGGACCTCACATGCTGTCCAGAGAAGACACTCACTGCGGGAGGTGTGCTCTCCATGGAGACAAGGCGCCTGGCGACCCCCGGGAGCCGCTGATGTCATGGGCCGCGAGGTTCACAGGAGTGGAGCCGCGTGGTGGCTGTGGGCGCTCTCACTCCAGGCAGACCTGGGCTCACGTGTCCTCTGGGCCCCACTCACTGGCGCTGGGCGATTTGCTTTGCCTCTCTCAGCCTCATTTGAGCCATGTAAAGTGCCACGCACGGTTTACTAAAGAGGCCCATGCGGGGCTGCGATTCAGTGGCTGGCGATGTAAGAACCCGGATGCTCTGCTGCTGAACGCAGCTGTAGTTGGTCCTCCGCCCGCAGCTAGAGGGGCGTCTCCCCTTCCTGTGGCTCTCTAGGACTGCTCTGTGCGCGCATGTACAAGCGTGGGGCGCCGGTGCCATCCCTGTGATCCCCGACCCCTCGGCAAGCTGGCCCTGCCCCCCTGGAGGCACGAGGCCTCCTCCAAGGCTGTAGCGGCAGCCAGTTGTGAGTGGTTTGGGTTTTTCACAATGGCAGGTTCCTGAAAGTCACCCCGAGCTCTAGGCTGCGGGCAGCTGGGCACAGGCCAAGAGCGAAAACATAGAAAGAAGAAGAGACTTCCTGTTCGAAAGCAGCCGAGGGCGGGGAGTGAGGCCTACAACTGCAAGGAGGACGGAGGGGCCTCCCGCACCCCCAGACAGGGCCGAGTGTGGCCTCCCTGGCGGGGCACTCTGCCTGCAGCGGCCTGCAGACCCTCCACCGTGCCTCTGGCTGTCGAGGGCTGCCTGCACCCTTCTTGGGCGCAGCTGTCTCGCACCTCACACCCTCCTACTCTCACAGGCCCTGTTGGCAGCTTCGGGAGACAGGGAAGGCAACAGGAGGCCTCCGCACCAGAGCGGAGGTCGCCTGGGGAGGCCAAGCCAAGTCTCTTCCAGCTCCCTGGGGCTGCAGGACCCTTCCTGCCCTGACCACTGCCCTGGTTACCACGCCTTACACTGGACGGACACCAGCCACGCACCCTTCCTTCTTCTCTCTGCCTGGGCACCCTGGCTCTGCTGACTCCCCATCTTCCACGGCCACCTGTGAGCACAGGGTCTGGAGCAGTGTTGCTCACCCTGGAGCCTCGGTTCCTCAGGCTGTCCGGTGGAGAGAGAAAGCACCGCCTGCTTGCTGGGGCCCCCGGTCCAGAGGGGCTGGGTCCCTCCTGTGTGCATCCAGTGCATCACAGGCTCAGGGCATGGGGACTGTGTCCCGGGCTGGCTGGCACAGCCCGACAGCCCGCTCTGTGCCTGCT
Organism: Myocastor coypus; assembly: GCA_004027025.1. Taxonomy (NCBI): domain Eukaryota; kingdom Metazoa; phylum Chordata; class Mammalia; order Rodentia; family Myocastoridae; genus Myocastor; species Myocastor coypus. Next base: position 104,061 of record PVJA010002022.1, on the reverse strand, counting down.
GTCTAAGGTAATGACCAGCAACACCCCCAGAAGGGTCCGGGACAGTGAGTTCCATAGTGGCTAACATTTTCTGTCATGGTCACTGGCTTCTTTCTTTCGGCCCATGGCATCTCAGCTAGAGGCAAGAACCTGGTGCGTGCTCTGGACTTGTGTCCCGGCTCTACTGCCCCGCATAGCGTGGCTGGCCCAGTCACCTTCTGAGCCTCTGTTTCCCCACAGTGCTATGTGGCCAACATCACCCGTCTGTGGAGGGTGCCCTAGTTGTGTTCTCATGTCCACCCCCAAGGCTGGCACTCAGCAAGTGGTGGCTCCCTGGGACAAATGAGCGCTGGCTGTGGTGGGTGGGGCCTCTCCCATCATGCTGAGGGAGGGAGCGGGGACCAGCGGGTGTCTGCAGCTAAGGTCCACTTGCGGTGCCCCGGACTGAGCTTCTGTTCCTGGAACTGCTCTGAGCACCTGCTTCTTCAGCCTAAAGCTGGGAAATTGGGCAAGAGCAGCTCCTAGCTGGCTGCCAACTCCAGCCAGGTCTGTGGCCTCGGGCAGCAGATCGTGATGGGTTTATGGGACTCACAGACCTCAGTCTGAATCCTGGCTCTGCCTTTCTGGAACCGTGTGACCTCGGGCAACTGACTAAACATTTCTGACCTATCATTTTCTCAAGTGAGGAATGGAAATCTTGTGTCACCATGGCTCTTTAATGAGGCAGATATTTGAAGTATTTGCCCAGGCTGGGGGCCCTGGCAGGCCCTTTCTCAGGCCTTGCCGGCCAGGCTTTGCTTGTGAGTAGTACTACTGTGTCCCTGGTCCCCACACCCTCTGGCCGTTTCCCTTGGGCCCGGAAGTGAGGACTGGGTGTCTCCAGAGAATCTTGGAAACTTAGTCACCCAGGATGGTTCATCTTCCAGGTCTGAGCTTATGTGCCCTGTGTCCTCACACAGATGTGGTGCAGTCACGATGAAGACGAGAGGACGCAGCGAGCCACTCCGTGGGTGTGGCAAATGCCCCGTGAGGAATGGGAGCTGGAGGCGTCGCCCTTAGGGTGGGAGCGGGATGGGCAGAGTGTGTGCTCACCGGGCACCTGCTGGGTGCCAGCCTTGGCTCGCATGTGGCTCCGTTTCATGGGTACCTCCACTCTAAGGAGCGGACCTTGTCCTTCCTGCTTTGCTGTGAAGCTTAGAGGGGGGCTGAGTTCCCCAAGGCTGACTAATAGAGCCTGGCAGAGGGGCGCTCAGCCCGGAAGTGTCCGTCCTCTGGGGCCAGGTACCTTCGCCTGCCTTTCCCCTGGTGGTGGGGTGGCCAAGCCCTCCTTTCCATCCCACTCGCTGGCACAAGGGTGCTGGCACTGTCTCATTTCCTCTCTCCTCCCATAACCTCCTACCTATTCCTCAGAGTTGCTCTGCAGATGAGCAGGAGGAGTGTTTTCCTAAACCCCTCAGAGGACCCAGGGCAGGACATTATTAACTGGAGCAGGGACAGCAGCCATAATGAATTCTTTCCTAACATACCATCACCCAGGCTAGGGGCAGGACTCCCTAGCCCCATTTTACAGATGGGGAAGCCGAGGCCCAGGTGTCGCATGTGGCACAGTGGCCCGTGGGTGAGTCACATCTCCACAAAACCTCTCCTTTCCTTTGCTGTCCCTCCCTCTGGGACAGGAGCCTCTGCTATAGGGGAGCAAGTGGAAGGAGGGTGGAGGACGGCTTGCCTTGTGCTTTCAGGTCCCTGTACTGTGCCTGCAGCTGGCCAGTGTCACCCCCATGCTGCAGGTGAGGAAACTGGGGCTGGGAGAGGGCAAGCAGTGCGTGAGAGAGCTGTGAGGCCAGTGGGAGGCGCAGTGGGGACCCTAACCTGGGATGATTTGGAGCCCCGAAAGGCCATTGCTATAGGCCTCACCCCAGCGCCCTGGAGACTGAGGCAGGAGGGCAGAAAAGGAGAACGGAGCCTGGGCGATTTAGCAAGCTAGCAAGACTCTGTTTCAAAATAAAAGGGCTGAGCATGCAGCCCAGGCCACTGACCCTGCTGCGTCCAGTCTGCAGAGCCGAGAAAGAGAAAGAAGCAAAAAGAGAGTGGCTTCCGTGGGAGCCGCCGTGGGTCTTTGTGGTCTCTTTTGGCACGATGGAGTCTACACAGCATGGGCTGTGGCTGTGTGGCCTGTGTGACTGCAGAGGTCCCTCAGACGGGACCTCTGAGTGTGTGTCCAGTGACTTGTCCCCATCCACCTCAGAATTCATGTTAATTCTTGGACAAGGGCTTTGCGGTTTGTGGCTGGTTTTGGGCCTGGGGTCCTGAAAGCCATGTGACTGACTCTGGCTCCCCACGCTATGGCCACAGATGTGATTCTTCTCCCTGTGTGGGGCCCATGGCCAGCCACCTCGCCTGGGTGTCCTCACCTGTACCAGCAGGAGTCGGGGTGGTGGCCACAGCCATGGCGCTGTCCCCTTCATCCAGCAGGGCCACCAGGGCTTGCTGAGGACCAGCGAGAGAGGAGCGGCCTGATAGAGGCAGAAACTCAGTTTCCCAGGAGGACCTGGCACTTGTGGAGCTTTAAATGGTCAAGAGGTGCCAGAGCCCAAGGAAAGGGGGGGGCCTGGGAGCCCTGTGCGCTGCGGCGTTCTGGCTCAGGGCGCCTCGCTGCAGCCTTAGATCCCAGGTGGCTGCGCCGTGACACACTGCTGACCCGTGTCCTCACTGTCGGAGGTCGCAGCTGGGACAGAGTGATGGACTCTGCGGCAGGCACGGCCAGGCGAGCGGGCGCTGCCTCCACCCGGCCAGCCGCACCTGCGCTGGGGGGCTGGGAGAGGTCCGGGAGAGCTCAGATTGCTGCTCATGGCCTCGCCTGTGCCAGTGTGGAAGCCTCCGCCCTATGCTCACGGACTGGGGGACCTGAGTCACCCAAACCTCACTTTGTCTGCCCGAGTGACTTCACAGAGTGGACTCCAGCTGACCTTTCCTCTCTCCTCGCTCTTCTCAGCATTAACCCTGGAATAAACTGCTCGAGCTGAAGTCCTCCGCTCCGGCTCTGCTCTCTGGCGGCACTGTTCAGAGCGTCATCGGTCCCTCTTCCGGGCTGAACCCCACAACTCCAGGGTGGATCTTTGGTGCCTCTTCCAACATGGCTACTTCCTGTCCTCCTCGGTAGGGAGGTTGGTGCCGGCACCTAGAAATGGACATGAGGAAGGCTTGATGACAGCGGGGGTGATAGCATTTGGCGAGAAATGGCAGCTGGGGACACGGCCAGGACTGCTCCTGGCTGCACCTCGTGGTATGAGCTGGGCAGTGACCTGCCTCTCTGGGTCGGGAGCTTCATTTGTGAAAGAAGGCCGTGGCATGCAGCTCTGGGCATGCCCTGCGCACTGAGCATGCTCGCAGAAGCCTTTCATGACGGACAAACAGCTCTGCAGACACGGACTGTGATCAGTGGGAAGCAGGAGGGTGGCCGTGGAGCTGGGTCTGGCCACGCCAGCACTGGAAGGGCTTCCTGCAGGCTCTGAAAAGTCACGATTGGATTGTTAAACGTGGTCCTTGGCCCTCCACGCATGCCTTGGAGACACTCTTGGTGTGGAGCAAGGGCTGGGGCCCTGTGCTTGCTGCTTTATCAGTGTTTCTGAGCTGCTCTCTTTGCAGAGAGACCATGTGACCCTGGAGCTGGCCAACAGTTGGTACGCTGGCCTGGCAGGGGTAGGGTGGAGGGGGGCATCTGCGTGAGCACTGCGCACTGTCAGCCATGCGTTTGACAGTGCATACGGGGCAGCTGGTGTGGACCAGGCTTCGAGCCGCTGGAGAGAGAGCAGGGCTGAGAGCCTGGCCCTCCTGGGAGTTCTCAAGGCAGTGCCAGTGGAAAGCAAAAGTGTAATGGGTAGTTAGGCTGCACCAATATGGAAAGGAAAGCCGAGTGAGAACATGGAGAGGGACAGAAAGGCTGCTAATACAGAAGAGGGGTGCGGAGGGTGACCTGAGGGGGAAATAGAACAGAGGGTCTTAAGACTCTCTCGGCCAGAGGCACAGAGATCATGACACGGAGGCTGAGGCAAGAGACGGCCTGGCACTTTTGACCAAGGTAGCCAGAGTGCTGGAGAAGGAAGGCATAAAGGCAGAGTAAAGCCCGGATGCAGGAGGAGAAGGAGGAGGATGGGGAGGAGGGGAGGAAAGCGGACCGGGTGGCAGCGAGCAGACGGCAGATGGCAGCCGTGGCGGTCAGGTCACGCAGGGCTTCGCAGGGACCAGTCTTGGCCACTAGCTGCTCTGAGGCTGTGTAGCTTTGGTTATGTCCTCCTCGCTCTGGGCCTGGTTTGCCTGAGCTCAGGGCTTGGGCTAAGCCAGTCGTCCTCAGCTTAGCTCTACAGTTCAAAAAGCCCCGATGCCCAGGCCTCATGGTAGCTGGCTCTATCTGAGTCTCTGAGCTGGGCCTCAGCACCCACACTATTTGAGCTCCTGCAGATAACTGCAACCAGGAGCAAAACATGTTGAGAGGACCAAGGGGGCCCTGAAGGTTTCAAGGATACTTGTGGCCCTAAAGCGTGTCGCTGTGGTCTTTATCCATCTCTGCTCCTGCCTGGGCCCAGACCGGCTTCAGCCTAGCCTTGCAGTCTGCAGCCTGCACCCCAAGCACCCACGTCTGCACACGGAGCCCACAGCCCCAGCCCCCACTTCCATCCCACAGAGGTGTGGGCCAGAGGGCACTGGGCAGGGTGCACATTGCATCCTGGGAGATTTTGTCTACGGTGCACATTTCACTTCTACAGGCTCTGCACAGCTGCCTCATCGAAGTTGCCAACCCGAAGTGGCAGCCGTCACCACCTTTGCTAACCGGCTTGGTTCCTCTTTCAGGCATGCGCCTTTCCCTCCCCGTTCCCGTGGCTGCGTGGAAGTGGATTAAGGCCTAGAGAGTGACTAAGAGGGGAAGCCCCTGTGCTGCGAGGCTCCCAGCAGCTCCTGGATTGCGTAAGGGCTGTTTTGGAGGAGATTGCAGACACCGATGAATCATCGCGCGCGCACACAGGGCCGGCGGGGGCCAGTGCTTCCTCCTGCTGCTCATGTGGAAAGTAGAGCCTCTCAGAATGAATCAGCAACGCCTGAACCCCAGGCCCACCGTGGGAGGAGTGTGGCGGTGCATATCACACATTTCCAGAGTACTGGGGTGCGGCTTCTTGGGCCTGGGGGTGTGGGCAGCAGGAGCTCAAGATTTTGGTTCCTTAGTGACTCAAAGGGCCCCTTTACCCCACCTGAGCCCGCCACCTGCCGTCTAGCATGCTGTCATCCCAGCGCAGACCCCTGCACCTACCCAGTGGGCATGGCCGGCATAGCGCTTTCGAATCGAGACGCATAGGCTCTGAATTAAGAAATCCCAGGGGCCTCTCTTTCGCTGCAGACTGCAAACGAGAAACGTCTGTTGCATGTTGGGAACTGCTGAGGCCCGTCTTGCTTCCTCAAGCTCAGCAGCAGCAGCCAGGTTTCAGAACTGGGCAATACTAGGTTCAAGGCCCAAATCCAATGAGGTGACAAGGAGAAAGTCCCCAGACATAGCTGGGCCTCAGCGCTCTGCTTTGTAAAATTAGGAAACAAGGTCTTCCCTCAGCCTACCATTGAGAAGCCATGGGTTTACACAAAGCAGTGGGGTATGGAGGTTGAGCACGCAGATTCTACAGGCAGGGGTTCTATGTTTGGTCTACTTGTTAGCTGTGTGTCCTGGGACAGGTTACTTAAGTGTTCTGTGCACCTGTTTCCTCATCTTTAAATGAAGACAGCAAAGCAGTGCTTTCCCCACAGGGCTGGTGGATGGGCTCAGAGGTGCAAAACAGGGCATCTGGGACAGACTGAGTGCTCAGGAAGTAGAGCTGAGCTGCTGCTACAGAAAGTTACCATAGGTTTGCTATAGTCAGAGTTCCAGAAATAATGGTGGTTGTGTGGTTGTCATGGTCACCATCATTATCATTATTATCATCAATTTTCTCCTGAGAGCTGGAGTAGCTTTAGATAGGAGCTGGGGCCTCGGGCGACCCTGGAGAAGGAAAACCGAAGCAACTGTGGAAGTTAGGCTGGAGCTCCTTTGTAGTCCTGCTTGGCTTGGTCTGAGAGAGTCCTGAAGGAAGACCACTCTGCATTTAACTGGCCAAGGAGAGAGAGAAAGAAGAGAGGACTGGAGCTCCCAGAGGTGTCATTCTTCTCTCTGCTGTGGTGACCAACCTTGAAGATTGCTCAGTCCCTGCCATGCCGAAGACACTGAAGATGACCCAGCAGACAGCCCGGCTCTGTGGCTGAATCAGGCCGCTGAGGCTGACAGGCGAGGTGCCACTGCACTTGGCGGGCAGTAGCTGAGAATCCCCTTCTCTGTGGCAGCTGCTGCGGGTGCACAGCTCCCGGCTAGTCCTGCTGCCTCGTGCTCCCTAAGCGTCTGGCTTGTTTCCCTCCTATGCAGAAGCCTTACCATTGGCTTGAGGTTAATCTAATTCCAATCAGCGGATTTGAAAAATAACTGCATGGATCTAACTCCAGACCAATAGAATCTAAATGCCTGTGGACAGACCTGGGAGTTGCACTCTTTAGAAACAAACCCAGTTGTTTCCAGTGTGGCAAGAGAGTTGAAAGGCCACTGCTTGGAACTGAGTTCTTTTGTTCTCATCCTGATCCACGGGCTCTCCCTGACCCGCCCTAGCCATAGCACTTCATTTCCGTGCTCCTTCATTTAACTGCAATCTGCTTCGTTTGAATATGTTCTAACAGAAGTGACTGGCTGAATGATTTGACCACCCAAAAAAGTACTGAAGTCCACTGTGTGTGCCAGATGCTGGTGTTAGAAGGGGCAGATGTAGGAGAACCAGGAAGACACAAAGTCCTTGCTCCTGCAGAATCTTTTGTTTTGTAGAAGGAAGAAGAAAATAAGCAAATAAACAATATTCATGGGTGGAGATGAGAAAAAACTGTCAGGGAGGGATGTGTAAGAGTGACAAGTGGTCAGGGAAAGTGACATTTGAGCAGGCGCCTGAATGAAGCAAGGTATCACTGTATCAACATGTGAAAGTAGAACATTCTCGAGCAAGAATAGCAATGATCAAGATGCTGACTGAGGGTGAGTGAGCATATTTGCCCTTTGAGTTCATTTCTTTCCACTCCACATCGCTCGTTAGCATCTCACCATATATATATATATATATTCCATCACATTCTCGTCTTAACTAGTTTCTTTTGGCTTGGTTTAGTCAAGGGCTTGCTAGTCTAAGCTTAGGTCACAGTTGGGGAAATACCATGTGCTGATGCAGCGGTAGCTGATGGAGGGCACGCCCCCCGTCCAGTTCCGCTCAGCTCTGACAGGATTTCTCCCCATCAGCCATGTGTCAAAATCCCACGCGGGGCTAGCGAGAAGTTGGAAGCCTGCTGTTTTAGATCTGTTTCCTCATGTGCGGCTCTACTGATCCATGGATCTGACTAGATCCTAAGTGAAGCCCAGTGGGATTCAATTGACACGCCCTGCCCGGACCATTGGTATGAGTGAGAATCCATAGAACCTCGTGCAGAGTGTGATGGAAAGGGAGCAGGGGGCAGCAAGGTGTAAATGAGGAGGAGAAGAGGGAGCTAGTGGGACCCATCGGGGCGTCTAGATAGGCAAGCCCATCCCAGGATCACATGAGGTCCTGGGGCCGCGGGCTGGGCAGGAAGGAAGCCTGCACTGCATGTGGGCAGCGTGGTGCTCTAGGAAGGCCCAGTGGGGCTGCCGCATGACAAGACTACGAAGTGATTGGTTGACTCACCTTTGATTGACAGGCGCAGTCTCTATTCCCGCCCCTTGAAATGGACCTATGATTTGTAGAATACAGCCTAACTTTTGTCCCATGATGCCTTAGTCTTGGCTGTAAAGGCCCACAGAATTTCTGCTTGGTTCTCTTGGATAACTTACTCTGGAGAAAGCCAAATGACATCTAAAAATTGGACAACCCCAGGACAGCGGTGTTAGACAGGTATATCTGGCCTGCAGCTGAAAGCTAGCCTTGACCCCTAGCCATCTTGGGCTAAGGTCGGGTATGGTCGAACAATCCTGGACATTCAGGATGACTTAGCCTCAGAAAGGTGTAGCTTTAGCTGGCACCGACCGCAACATCAAGAGACCCCATGCACCAACTGCCACATCAGGCCCTTTCAGAACTTGTGACCCACGAATCATAAGGGTGGGGTGGCTGCACCACTCATGAAAACCTCAGTACCATAGATACCAAAATGAAACAACAAAAACGGGAAACACACACACACATACACACACGTAACACACACACACACACACACACACACATGCACAACCCCAAAGCTATGAACAAATAAAGTAGTAGTTGTTTTGCACCACCAAGAGTGTGATTACTGGATTTTGTAGCAACAGCAACAGAATTCCTTGTCCTCAGCCAGCTCTTTGTGGAGCACGCGCATGTGCTCGAGCAGGCCTGAACAACGACGGTGATAGTCCAAGCAGCGCCTTCCCAGGGCAACCAGAAAGGGGAGAGAGACTTCTAGAAAAAAGGGCTTTGGCCTTGGAAAAGTTTTACAAACCATCAGGTCCAAATCCTTCATCGGAGAGACTGATATGTGACCAGCCCTGGGGGAGTGGGGACAGAGACCCAGCAGTGGGGTCCACCTTCGCACACCTGGGCTTCTGTTTTCCTTCTTTGGGGAACTGCAGAAGCTGAGGGGGTGACAGGCCAGTGGGTTCTGCTTTTTCTGGGGCAGGCATGGCTTTCAGGCCACCCGGATCTCTCTCTGAATGACTTCTTGTGGACTTCTGTGCCTGGAATGTTCTCCTCTCACGCACTCCTTGTGCCGGGGTCTTCCCTTCTCATCTTGGTTTTAAATATTCAGTGACTTGGTTCATGTGTATTTATGAGGGAGTTTTACATGACACGGACTGTATTGGGCCTGGGTCTCCCTTGAGGAGCAGGATAGACATGGACTTGCCCTCAGGAGCCGCTCCATCTCTCCATGTGGAGTAGACCACTCTCATCTTCAAACCACCCCTGTTGTCTTTCCTGCACGAAAACAGCATCCTTCTGCACCATGACTGGATCTATGACTCACCTCCGGAATCTCAGCTCCTCCAGGGCAGGATTAGTGCCTAATTTCCATGTCTCTTCTAAAGCTCCTGACCTGCTGCCCTGGCCTCACTGAGTGGGGGTTGCCACTGCCATCAGCCAGGAACAGAGAAAGAGCACCATGGGACGGGAGCCTCCGGGTCTCGCACGCCTTCGGGTCCAGCACTGGGTGTGGTGGGTGGGGTTTTCTGTGTGTTTCATCCTTATATCTGCCTTCTTCCGTAGGTGGGTTCACATTTCCAGGCTGTGGGTGAAATCAGCCCGATGCTCGGCTCAAGGATGTTCAGCCTGGGAGACGCAGAGTGTGAGTCCAAACCTAGGCTGACACGAGCGCCTACGTTTTTCCAACTGGGGGTATTAACTATCCATCATCTGGTAGGTCATGATTATCATGTAAGAGGCTAGAAGAATAGGATAGGAAATGCAAGAACGCATAGCTTGTGAGCCTTACGATTTGCTTTTTAAAAGTTGCTTCAAGAGCACATTCACATATACATACCCTGGATAGGCACATACACACAAAATCTGTAGAGTGTACTACATGTTATAATGTAACAATATAAAATAGAATCCTTGGTCATAAATGTTTGAAAATCATTATTCTAAGCTGTTCTCCCCCAAACATATCACTAAAAAAAGCGCTTTATTGAGCGCCTACTGTGTACCAGGAATAGTCTTGAAACTGCACATGTGACAAATGGACAAATCCCTCATATAGCTCCTGACTCAGCCCGCTCCTTCCATAGATGGAGAAGCTGGGTTTCGGGGCGGCTTTCTCCAGAAGACCCCAGCTGGGATCATGGTCTTCCCTGGCTCCCTCCTGGTGACACCAGCAGGAGCACTTCCGGTCACCTCTGGGGCCCTGTTTCTGTCATTCCTGCTGCTAGTCTAGTCTTGCCCCTGTAGCATGGGGACTTTGCTTTCCTGGGGCTTCTCTTTGGGCCTCAGCTTTGTGTTTTCCAGCTGGGGCAGGGTGGGGCGCAGAGCACTAACCAGTGCGTTTGGCAATGTACTTCCTGAGGAGTCCTACTGGGGTACACACCGACTCTTCTCACGTGGATGGTTTGGGGGCCCCGATGGGGGCCTGGGTGGCTGGATCAGTGCTTGCTGGTCTGGCCCAGTGGCAGTTAGCCTAAGGTAGGGAGGTAGTTCAGTAATTTAACCTCACTCCAGGTGCTTACCTGCCCTACGCCAGCCTGGATCCTGGCCTTGAGACCCCGAGCTCACGTGAGACACGGTCTTGCCACAACCCCGCGATGCTACTTGCAGCTGTGGTTTCCAGTGGTCACCCCCACCAGATGCTGCATGACCAGCCATCTGGGAGCGGGAAGGGGGATGGTGGGCCTTGTGGCAAGGGAGGGGTGTCAGTGTCCTACAGCTGCCACTACCACCGTAAACAGCAGCTTAAATAACAAATGTGCGTCCCGCTCTGGCCTAGAGTCCAGGAGCAGCCGTTCTATACTGGCGACTGGGGGTGTGCTCCTGATTGCTGTCGTCCCTGGCGTGGTGTGGCTCTCTCCAGCCTCCGTCTGCCTCTTCTCACCAGGCTCTTCCTGTATCTTCACGTCACCCCCTCTCTGCTCATGTCTGTCTTTGCTCTCCCCCGGTTCTATAATCACGCCGCACCAGGGTTTTCCCTAGTAACCTCATTTAACTTCAGCACCAGTCCCTTTCGCAGGTGCTGGGTTACGACTCCCGCATCTTTCGGGAGGGTCTGATTTAACCCATTCCTGGAGGCTTTACCCAGTACAACCCCCTGGGAACTCAGAGTCCCAGGAATCCTACCCTTTCAGTTTGACTGCTTTGGGAATCTGTTTCCCTTCCTCTCCATTTTTTTTCCAGAACGTATTGAATCAGGACACAATGGGCTAAACATGTGGTGGCTTAGCTGCTCCAGCTGGATGGCAGCAGGAGCCTCTAACGTGCCAGGAACACATTCTGGGAACCACTGAGAAAGTGAGGTTGAAGTCGACGTCCAGCTCAGATGGCCCACAGGCCCTTTATGCCTAGGCGTGGCTCAAGCCCAGGCCCACAAGTCTTGTTCATTAGAGGCGGGTTCTGCCTAGGACTCCTCTCCCTCAGCACTTCTGGCTCCGAGTGGCCTGTGGGAAGGTGCTCACTGGGCGGCTGCCAAGAACGTTTAGTCAGAATGAGAATGGCTGATCCCTTCCATGACTGTCACTCGGTTTGGCACAGGCGCCTGGCTTGAGGGACACGCAGCACAGTCCCCATTACAGGGCTTGTGATGTGTGTCCACCCCAGACCGCAGCTTACCCTAAAACTTGCATCTCCTGCAGATGCAGCCCCAGGCTGAGGGAGAGGACTGTCTCAGCTGGTCCTGCGGCTGTGCGGCCAAGTCTTGGCTGAGGGGCACTTTTAGTTGACAATCCAACAAAAGTTGAGTCACTGGGCAAACTGTCGCCAGCTAAGGCGAATGCACAGTCTACTCTGCCTAGGCTTCCCTGTTTGCTTGCAGTGGGGACTCTGGCGAGATTTCCCAGCCTCCCTTGTAGCGCGCCATTGCTGGGGTTGGTTACAGAGGACTGGGTCTCACCAGCACACTCGTTCTCCCTGGCACTTCTGTGCTTTTCGGCTTGCTTGTTCTGGAGAAGCAGGCAGCCATTCTGTGCACTGTCTCATGCCCCAGGAATCAGTGAGAGATGGAGGCCCTCGGCTCATCCATCCCCGAGGCGCTGAGTCCTACCTGGAGGCCACAACTGGGCGTGGGAATGAATCCTGGCCCCTGACCCTGGAGGGGCTGTGGTCTCAGTCATCTTACCCGCAGCCTTGGGAGAGGCTCCGACCCATGGGCTCTGCTTCCCATCCTCTGGGCACAGAGGGCTGAGAAAGCATTTCAGTCCACTGAATTACTGTGGGGGACTTGGTTTTGTGGCAATAGGTAACACTAGTGAGGGCTTTTTCTGTTGTTATTGTTGTAGTACTGGGGATTGAACCCAGGGCATTTGCATTGAGGTATAACCTTTTATGATTTTTTTGGGTTTGTTTTCAGATAGGGTCTAAGTTGCTAAATTGCCCAGGTTAGGTTTGAACTTGCAACCCTCCTGCCTCAGCCTTCTAGAGTGCTGGGATTGTAGACATGTCACCATACCTGGGAGCTTTGTGTTCTCGATTCAAGGGAAGGAAGAAACAGGTTTTCCTCCTGACAGGGGCTCTGACAGAGGCCACAGGCACAAAGACCAGCCACAGAAAGCTGACAGAGCTGGAAGACGGGTGGCTCAGTGCAGGGCAGCGTTTTCACGTGGCCAGACACTGTCTGTATGCCCCAGCACTACCTCTGGATTCTCCTGAGAACAACTGTTCTTGTGAAAGCCCATGTCCATGGGACTCTGTTACTTTCACCCGAAAGCCCTCCTAACCCTAAGCCCTCTTCCTCCTCTGGACTTCAGATGGCCAAGCCGCTGGGCAGGAGATGCACAGGTGACGCATCAGAGCTTGGCGTCTCAGGTCCAGGTCCCTTGTGTCTGTGTAGTCATGATGTGTGTTGGTCAAGAGCCGTTTCTGCCAGGGCTTAGTGAGAAGCCAGGAGCTGCAGAGCTCATGGCCCACTCCAGAGCCCTTCTCCTATGCAGGCTGGCCAGAGCCTCATGGGACATCTTTTCCTCTCAGCCTAGCAGGGCTCTTGGGTCTGGTGCTAGGACTTCTTGGGCCATCACCAGGCTACCCTGCATGGCCTTTTCTGCACCGGGCTCTCTTCACGGTGTACCATCTTCTGGGTCACAGGAACTGGCTCACAGCATTACGCCTGTGTGTGGAATACTCTACATCTGGAAGCCGAAGAGGCCGACCAGGGCTGCTTCTTCTCAGTGGCGGGAAGGACAAGCCACGGCGACTCTCTCTTCATTTTGGAGAGGAAGTCCTGGCCTTTCCCAGGACCTGTTAAAACTGATGTGGAAGGGCCTTGACTCTTCACAGAACATCTCCACCCCCTGAAGTGACTCCTATTGACGCCTGCTAGGTATTAACACTTCTTATTCCTTACTTAGTGATTAACAGAAACCCACTGCATGAGTTGCAGACCTGCTGTGAGTTATCCTGGGTCTGGATTCCGCTGTCTTCTCATTATCACAATGGTCAAGAGTGTTGGGCCTCTTGTATCTCAACTGGAGCCTGCAGCCCAGATTATTAAACTTTGGGGGTATTTTCCTTTTTGTGGGTGAAAGCCTGGGCATCACTTTCACCTGGAGGTGCGGGGTGCATCTTCCTGGATGTTGGGCTGTTCTCTTTAGTCTGTGGTTTCCATGTTTGAAGATGAGCTCAGACCTACAAACTTGGCAAGGGCTCCTGGTCCTTGATTTATTTTGACTGTATATTGAGCAATGCCTGCACTGGCTGACCCTCCACCTTCTCTCCAGGGAGAGACCTCTATCCTAGAGGTCAGCCCTCAGTGGCTGGGTGGCTTTGTTGCTTGCTACAGCATTCCTACGCATTCGGGCTCTGGTGGTTAAGTGCCATCTGGCACCTATTGTTTGTGATTCCATCATCTCTATTTCTGCCAGAGAAGGCCACCAGAGCCAGCATTTCTGACTGAATAATGTTACAACTCAGCTCTGTTACTGGCCTGGACCACAGGAGGTCTAAACTAGGGAAGAGGGCATGGGTAACATTATCTTTAAGCTAGCAAGGGGTTCTGGGCCACTCATGCAGGTTCAGAGTTCTAAAGATCTGGGGGTATCAGGATAGTTGAGCGCACCCACCCTCACATCCCTAGTGAAATCTCAAGGCCGCACTTCCTTCCGGTCATAGCCCCCACCTTGGTATAACAAAATTGCTTCCCCCTGAGACTTTTCTGCTGCTCTTATAATGAAGACACGGGTCCTCCAGATGAAGACACGGGAGCTCTCTGTACACTGCCAAAGAGGCCCTCTGGCTTTGACACTTCGGTTTGCACTGGCAACTTTTACTGTCTCTCACTAGCATTATACTGGAGGTCAGCCAGGCATCAGATTTTATTGTGATTATAATTCAGACTTTATCAAAACAAATCAAAAGCCTAAGACACTGCACCCGCCAGTCACTCCCTTCCCCAGCCACCCATCCCGATTTACCGCCAGTGCAAGGCTTCACCCTTATACTGCAGCACAACCCCTGGAGCTATGCATATCCTACTACCACTTCCTCTGTCCAGCTCACAGTGGAGTCAGCAAGTCAGAGAGCGGGTGACGCAGTTCAAAGATGCCATCCAGTCTGCTTCTTAGACCACCCCACTGCTGGCAGCAACTTGGAATAGACTCTGAAACAGAATGCTGAACTCAGGGGGATTACGGGAAATCTTTGGGAAGAGTCCTTGGAAATGAATCCAGGATTGGGCAGACGAAAATTCGAGGCAGACACAACAGAGGTCTCAGCCAACCTCACGGGGAGCACTGAAGCCAAGTGATCCTGCAGAGATGTCCCAAAGCGAGGCCTCTGAACGACTCTTGCCAGTGGTGGGAGCTCTCAGGGAGGACAAAATAACTGAGTGACTCTCTGGCCTTCTGGGAAGGGCAGGTCCTGGAAAGAGACATAGCCCTGAGCTGTCTGGGGCCACCATTCTGGGCATCTTGGGCAGGGAAGGCTTTTGTTTTTTTGGATGATGTAGACAGGATACTTCAGCACCCACAGGTTCTCTAAGTGTGGCCCCCGGCCGATAGTGTCCTCCTTACAGGAACCAGGTACCAGGCCCTGCTGCTGACCTGCTGCGTGAGGAGCTCCGGCCACAAGATCCAGCTAGCTGCGCTTTAACAAACTCTCCCGGTCATCTGGATGCAGGGAAGAGGATCCACAGTGTTACAGGGAGCAAGATCCAGCTGGCCATTAGTAAGCAGGAATTCTTCCACTGAAGGGTGGGTAACTCCAGTGTATCCAGAGGTGGACTTGATTAAGAGAATTGTATGTATTTTGATGCCTTCTTATGGTTTCTTTGATCTATTCTAAAAATGTTTTTGTTTGTTCCTAATGGGCTGATGCATGAAGGCAGCTGGCTCATTTATTTCCCTCACTTAGGACAGGACATTTTTCTCGAAGAAACTTCTAGCAGTTTTTAGGCTGTGCCTGTGTCCCAAGCAGCCTTAGTCTCTAGAAATACACTCATTCTATGTTATCGGAAGCTTTGCTCTCTGCAGTTTCCCATACTTGACAACAAAACACGAACTGGAAAATTTTGGAAATAAGTGGTACATGCGTTTCCACTGTGTGCTGTCTTACTCGCTTTTGACACTGCTGGGACAAAATCCTGACATCCACAGCTCAGAGAAGGAGAGGTTTTCAGAGGGTTCAGTCCATGATGTGTGAGCAGTGGGAAGCAGGGAGCGCGCGAGCCCGTTCAGGCCACGCCCACAGTGACGTGCCTCTCCCAGCCAGACCCCCCCCCGCCCCACCCCCAATGGCACGTGGCATGTGGAGGCATCAGCACACCATATGTTGGTGAGCATAGTGAACCGGCGGTCTGATCGCCATCAGAAGACCCGCTGCTGGATGACCTGAAATTTTTCTCAAAATGAAGTATATTGGTAGATTTAGGTGTATATAATGATAACATTCATCATAGGGAATTTGTACATGATAGATCTATATTTTTATTTTTTAAATTTTGTATATTTGATACAGGGTCTCCCTACGAAGCTTGGACTCCTAGTGGCTCCTGGCTCAGCCTTCCCAGGGCTGGTGTGCACCCCCATGCCCGGTCTTGGTGGCTGCCTTGGTGTGCCCATGGGCGGGGGCTGGCCTGGCATGCAGTAGCGGGCATTGCGGGCTCCTGGTGCTTGCCTAGGCAGGCACTGAGTGTACTGAGCTTGCTCCACAGCCCCCTGTTCATGATAAACCCTGTGCTTTTCTCCCCACTCCCCTCCCCTTCCGCCAAGCCCCTCCCCCTCCGTGTTTGCATGTGTGCCTTCTGGTCTCTCTGGTCCCTTTCCCTGCCTCCCTGCCCCCTCCCACGTGAGCATTTTCTTCCTATTTTGCGATATCTATCATCCATCTGGGTCATTCTTTACTGTTTTGTTTTCTCACGTCAGAGAGACAGTGCAGTATTTCCACACGTGTGACCAATTAATTTAATGTAAGAGTGCGGCCCCCACGTGCATCCATTTGACCAGAAATGTCTCAGGGTGACCCTGTTTACGGCAGAGTAGTACTCCACTGTATAAAAACACCCCCGTCTTCCTTACCCATTCGATGGGCTGTTTCCAAGACTTAGCTAAGATGAACTGTGCTGATATAAAGGTGAGTGTGGCTATGTCGCTGTGGTGTGGTGACATTAACTCTTTCTGGAACACGCCAAGAAGGGCACTGACGGGGTCAAGTGGAACCTCTGGCTTTACTTTCTTGAGGCATGTCCGCTGCTTTCCACAGCGGTTGCATCGGTCTGCGCTTCCACCAACAATGGAGGAGTATTCTTCTATCTCCACAGCTCCACTAGCATTGGCTGTTGGCCGACTTCTCGACGATAGCTGTTCTTGCTAGCGTGAGGCGGAATTCCAGTGCTGTTCTAATTTGCGTTTCTCACATGACCAGTGTGGTTGTACATTTTTGATGTAGTTATTTGCTGTTTCTGCAGCTTCATCTGAGAAATGTTTACTCATTGCCGATGCCCATCAGGTGTGGTGGTCCACGTCCATAACCGTAGCACTCGAGATGCTGAGGCAGGAGGACCGCCGCGAATTCCAAGGCAGCCTGGGCTACAGAGTGAGCTTAAGGCAGGTCTGCATTACGTGATGAGTTGGCCACAAGAAACAAACATCAAGTAAACAAATAAACAAAAGACCAACATCTTTTCAAATGCCCAGTTTTGGATTCTTAAATTTGAGGGGGCTCTGATTTTTTAAGTCCTTTATACATTCTAGATATTAGCCCATTGTTTGAGGAATAGCTGGCAAAAGTTTTTTTTTTTTTTTCTCCATACGGTGGATTGGCTCTTTACCGGTAGTTTCTTCTGCTGTGCAAAATAGTTTTTATTTTATTTTAAAAAGTTATTTATTTATTTGATACAAGCTTGTCACTACACCATGTCGGCTCAGTGATCCTCTCAGCCTCCCTGGTGCTGGGATTATAGGCCTGTGCCACCATGCCTGGTTTTGTTGACTGGCCCAGTGTACCCCAGATTCTCGGGCCAGCAAGGCATGTGGTACTAGGGATCAAACCCTGCTCTTCGCACTTGCCAGGCGGATGCTTAGGCCACCAAGCTACCTCCCCAGCTCCTAGGTGACATTTTGAAGGTATGCTCTGTTCTACCCAGAACACCAATTATCCCGTTGTCTAGCGTATCTCTGCAGTATGTACTACCCACCCGTTAATCACTTAGCAACTTTCTAGCCATGAACAGAGGTATGACATTTGTGTTAAGATAACCCTTGTATTACTTACTTAACAGTGGCATATGAGTGCAAGAATAGGGATACATGCAGTTTGAGTCCACTGAGAAGAAGCTGCCTCCTTAAGGTATGAGTGCTCAACTTCAGGAAAGAAGAAAAAATTTCTGTGCTAAGGTTGTTAAGATTTAGCATACAATAAAATATTTCAAGAAGCCATGCTCATAGAACTTTTATTGCTGTATATTATTATTGTTGCTGTTGGTTATCTATTGGTACACTAAGTTTATAAATTGAACTTTAGCATGGGTATGTAAGTGGAGGGAAAAGCTTAGTTTGTAGGGTTCCTGCTTAAGGATTCAGGACGCATTGGAATCTTAGAACGAATGCCCTGTGAATAAAGGGGCACCACTGAGTCTGCACCAGCCCAAATCATCTTAATAGAAAGGGAGTGGGCACTCGCCAACAGAGCCAGGGATCGGGCATGGTGATAGGGTCTACACTGTGAGAGCGCGGTGACTGCTAGGTCTCCATGTGTCGGCGGCGACCCTGACATGGGCGCCAGCGGCTCCAAAGCTCGAGGCCTTTGGCCTTCCGTCTCGGTGGCGGGGGGAGTGTTCTGGTGGCCACGGATGCTGAGCAAGCTTTGGTGAGGCCCCCTTCGTGCTCATGCGTTGCGGCTTCTTGGTCTATGATGAGGATGGGGATCTGGCTCACAAATTCTTTTTTTTTAATCTTTTATTTATTTATTTGGTATAGGGTCTTACTATGCAGTTTGGACTCACAGTGATCCTCCTGTCTCAGCCTCCCCGGCGCTGGGATTACAGGTGTGCACCACCGCTCCTAGTTTTGGTAACTGGCACAGGCTTGCCAGGTCATCCTGGGGGCTGAACCTAGGTCCTTGTGCTTTTCAGGAAGGTGCTTAGACCGCTGAGCCATCTCCCCAGCTCACGAATTCTATGAGGAGACAATTGTCACTGTGAATGGACAGACGTGGGCCCAGCTGAGGCGGGGATGTAAGAATCTGATTCCTCAAGGCCTTGTGAAGCTGGACCCACCTGCCTCCGTGGGGATTTCCTTGGGATCCTCTGTGAGGTGTGAGCCTGGTGGGTGACAGACACCAGCACCCCTGAGCCAGTGAGAAATTCACAGGCTCAAGATGTGGCTTCCACTGAGGAGCCCCGGCTGAGGCGCCAACCTTGAATAAATTGTTGGCCCAGAATCTGCAGCTGTGAGCAGGGCAGTCCCTCAGTACAGACTGGGTACTGGTTTGTGTGTGGACAGGAGATGGTTGGTGGCTGGCAGAGGCTAATGGCAGAGTTCCCAGCTCAACTTCCTCGGCCGCCCTGCAAGAAGTGTGGCAGGGCATGTGCCAGCCAGGAATCTGTGGTTCCTGCTTCCTTCCAAGCTTGCCTAGGGCCCAGCCCTACCGGAAGCTGCAGCACTTTGCAAGCTAAGCCTGCCTTCTTCCAGCCGCTGGGCTTCTGGAGCTCTATGTGAGCAGGAACTTCGAGTCCCTCACTTCCTTTATCTCCCCGTCAGGGCATTTCAGCCGTTTGCTACCTTGACTCCTCCCGTATTGGACCGAGGCTGGGGACAGCGCCAGTCTGGTTCTTCCCACCTACCTGGCGTCTGTTCCCATTTTCAGATGGACAGTTTGCTGGCTGTCAGTAGGAATTGGGACTAATATAGGTGGCTTCCCCCTTTCCCAGGGCTTGGCTAGTTCTTCCTCAGTGCAACTAGTTACTGCCCGCCTTCTCCTCAGTTAAGAGGCACAGACCAGGGTCAGGACAGGCTGTGGGTGCCCACGCCTATGGGGAGTTGCCCCAAGCCACCTGTTCTAGTACCCCTTGCCTTTGTGCCAGCCACCCCTAACCCCAGTTGCGAGAGTCTACACTGTCCTGTAATAAGGGGCAACCTACCAGGGCTGGTGCCCACAGTGCTATGAAGAGCCCACCTCTCTTCCCCTACAGTACCCTCACCCCGCTGGATCAGTCAGGGGAAAGTAGGAGTGTGCCTTGATAGGGAAGGAAGAGCAAACACAAAAGGAATACTGTCCTGAAAGTGTGAACATTCGTAGATACTCGAGTCCACGCTGATGTTGGGGCAGAGTCTGATTTCTATATAGAAACAACTCTTCTTTTGATTCCTTATTGTGCCAGCTCTGTGCTTCTGGCATGGGAAATGGCTGGGGGATGGTGCTCCCAGCACAGAGAGACTGTGGTTATTTGTTCCATTTCAATAAAATTATTTGTAGATCTTGTAAAAAAAAGAAAGGGTGTGGGGATCGAAGACACTCCATTCAGAGAGAGGCTCCCCCAGCTGCTCTAGGTATGAGCCCCCGCCAGACTTATCATTTGTTTTAAAAATGGCCCTGCTGTGAACAGGAAGAGGAAATTTACACATAGCAGCTATGAAAGGGCGTCCAACTTTTGCTTCCAGAGCTCTGCCTTCCCCTGGAGGAATCTGGCTGCATCCCCTGCACTCTCCGCGGCTTTCGTGCCCCCTCCCATGAAAGGATTGATTTTGACAGATTCCAAAGCCCTTCCCTGTATCTCCAGGCAGGAGTCCTGTTGGTGGTTCTTGTCTCCCAGGCATTGGAACCCCTGGGCCTCGAAAGGCACAAGTCCTTCAGGGGTCTGGAGTGTCCCTTTGGGGAAGCCCCAGCGCCGTGCAGCCCTGCGCAATGCAACCCTGTCCTAGCTATTCTAGCTGTTCTAGTCCTTTGCCTCCCTGTGTGCTCCAGCTGCTCTTTCCTGTGCCCCGTCCGTCTTCCTGGAAGCCAGCTGGCCTCCTCCTCCACCGTGCGGACCTTGCTTTGCTGGATCTGTTTGTGAACATTCCACCCGGCTCTCTGCATCGCTCACTCCTGTCACTGTGGGATTTCAGCTCCTTGTCACTTCCCAGCACCCCCCTAACATAACACCTATTGCTCTGCCTCCTTTACGGTCGCCTCAGCCCTCGTTTCCTGCAAAGGTCTTCACAAGGCGACGCTCTCGTGGTTGGCCATGCATTCACCGGCTCCTGTCTGCGCTCTCCATGAGTGCCGCATGCGTGTACCTGGCTGTCTTATCTTGGGTGTCCGCTCCTAGAGGACAATTTGGGGGCAGCCTTCTCAGGCCTGAGGGAGAGAGGGGAGCAGAGAAGGGGACATAGGAGAGGGAAGGGGAAAGGGTGATGGGTTGAGGGGGAAGGGAGAGAAGGAGAAGAATGATGAGAGGAGAGGAGAGGAGAGGAGAGAAAACGGGCCTGGCTGTGGCTTTGCCTTCCAAACAACCAGCAAATAAGCACAGAACATCTGGGTTTGAATTTCAACAAGATGTGTCAGCAGAGGCTGGGTTTTATGGAGGCTGGGGCAAATATGGAGGGGGTCATGTCATAATGAGGTGTGGTGGTGGCTCACGCACATGGGAATACTGCAGAGGCCTCGGATGTGGTATTAGCACACAAGGGCAGGAGCTTGGGCTGCTGGTGGGGCGTGGGAAAGTGTCAGTTGGGGTGACTCCTCAGGGAGAAAAGAGCAATAGCTATTTCCTGAGAGTCCCACCAGATGCTTTTGCGTCACAGCGCCGTGAGGATTCCCACATCCCTCCGATGGGGCCTGTAGCATCCATGTCGACTTTACAAGAGTTCCAGGATGGGCCTAGATGCAGAGTGGAGCCCCAAAACAGCTCTCTCGGAACCTCAATATAGTCTCAGTCTTCTGAGGGATTCTGGGTTGGGGTCACAGCTCTGTGAGTCGAGTCCAGTTCCTTACTGCTAAGCACCAGTGCCCTCAGTCCCAGAATGGAGGTATTGCTAGCCCCCTCCCAGCTGGGCTGAGGGTAGACTGAGTGACACCCTCAGGGGCTCTGAGAAGATGGCCTGCCTTCGTGCCCCAGGACCAGGGTCCTTCATAGGCACCGGCATGTCAGTCCACAGGGAAGGCAGGAGACTGGCAGGGAGGAGCTGAGGACCGGGGGTTAAAATGGGCTTGGATGGATGCTAGGAGCTGGAAGCTACTTTTGCCTCCTTTCTACCAGGACTTGCTGGACAGGTGACCCTGGCCCCGCTTCCTGGTGACACACCAGCTAGTCTGCCTGCCACGGTCTAGCTCTGGTGGCAGTGGCAGCAGGCAG
The DNA here is from genome assembly GCA_004027025.1 of Myocastor coypus. NCBI lineage: Eukaryota > Metazoa > Chordata > Mammalia > Rodentia > Myocastoridae > Myocastor > Myocastor coypus. Next base: position 82,569 of record PVJA010002022.1, on the reverse strand, counting down.
GTTATAGCGAGGACTGTATCTGGGAGGAGGGGTATGGTGAGGGAGCAGTAGGATGGGTCAGGCCCGTTGGCAGAACCTGAGACTCCCAGCCTCACCACCCCTTCCCAAGATGCAGGAGCGAGCCGAGGCTCGGTGAGGCGCAGTCCCAGCAGTGCACACAGAGGACACCACGCCCAGGGCTGGACTCAAACCCGCGTGCATGTCCGCCCACCCAAATCTTGTGTTGGTCCTCGTGTGGACTCTGGCCAGAACAGTGTTTCCCCTCTTTGTGTCTCAATGCCTCCGTGCCTAAAATCAGGGGAATGGACCAGAAGATCTCAGAAGATCTCTGCAAAGAAGGAAAAGACTCAGTGTGGGAGCTGCCATCTTGGAAACGCTGGCCTTGCGCCGGACTTGCAGAGAAGCTGGCTTGGCCATCTGTCTTGTACCGCAGAACTTGGAGGCCAGGATGGCAGCAGCTCTGGCCGGTCTTTTAGGGGTAGAGGTATGGCTTTCTCAGTGGCTTCTGGGTCTAAGAATGTCCCCCAGAACTCTCGTTCCACACAGGACATGGTACTGGAGCCATCCCGCAGAGCCAGTTGACATCTCATGGCAGAGGTGATTTTGGCTGGCTTCTGGAACACTCTCTTTCCCTCGTGTTCACATCACTAATGTTACAATCATGTCTCGAGAACCCGGTCATCCTTCCAACTGGAAACTGTGAAGCCCGGGCTACATAACAAGACGCTGTCTCAAAGATGGTTTTTTCATGCCATTCTTCTTCTCCTCCCTAGGTCAGGGAAGGACAGCGGTAGCTCAACAATCTGCTTTTCCAAGAGTCAGGGAGGTTCTTAAATCCAGTGATAAGGAGCACGATCAACAGGAGGTTCCACGGTTCCAGTAGCATAAAATGACTTCAGAGTCTCAAAGCGTCTCTGCATCAAAGCCCATTTTTACCTAAAGCAGAGCTACTAGCATTTATTTGTTTTTCTTGCTCTGGGGTTATCTTTTAAAAAGTCTCTCCTTCCCCACACTCCTTAGATCTTGGGAGCGGATGCAGAGCTGGTGTTGAGAGAACGCTGGGTCACCACAGGGCAGGAAATCCGCTTTCCAGTGTTGGAGCTGCCTCTGCTTGCACGGTCTTGAGAACTAGCACGACCTCTGTGAGCTCAGAAAGCCAAAGGGGGCCCAGGACACCCTCATCTGTGTGTGTGTGTGTGTGTGTGTGTGTGTGTGTACAGCTAGCTCTTAGGGCAGTGAGAATTGGGTGGTGTGCTCCTTGAAAGGTGGCATGGGGGGGCCAGTGAAAGCGAGGACAGACGCTACCTCTGGCTGGCCCCTCCTTTCTCCCCATCTCAGGAACTGCACTGGGGGGAGGGAGAGGGTGGCGGGTGTCTCCCAAGCCCACAGGTTCTGGAGATGACTCACAGGAAGTTTCCTAAAGGTCACGCTGGCTTTCAGCCTCCTTTTTATTCAGCTACACCATGGGCCTGGGAGTTTGCCAATTCTAGGCAACAATATTTTTGTTTTTCTGCAGGCTCTAATGAGCATGAGACACACCGATCTATGTGTCTTCCCAACAGTTCTGACCCCAAATGCGTGGGCGTACTCTTCATAAGAATCGATTCTCCAGGTCTCTGGGCATCGGTGTGGACATACTACAACCAAATCCAGTTGGTTCAGTAGTCGTCTCCAGGTAGCATTCATGCTTCTGTTCCAGGATGCAGCCCCCCACGATGGCCCTCATTTCAGATGCCAGACACAAGTGCCAGGCGCCCAGAGAGTCTGTTCTGACTTAGCTTCCAAATCTGGAAGGTTCCCGCAACCCTTCCTGGCTGGGTATCTTACTAGAACCGCACATGGGGCCCCAGAGAACACCTTCCTCATGGTTGCTCACATGAAGGGTGCAAATGAAAAGCCAGACCCAGAGGTACCTATAGGCTCTGGGGGTGCCAGGTGGGTGGCGTCCTGGGCATAGGTGCTTCCGTCCCTGTGCAGCTGGGATGGGTCACCCTCCTGGATATGGCTGTCTTCTGGAGGCTCTCCAAACTCAGTTGTTCAGGGATCTTAATGGCGCATTCATTCTTGAAGGCTGATTGATGACGCCCTCAGCTTTTGGTGGCTGACTCAACTTGATGTCTCGATTTCCTCTCCCTTCCCTGGGGGCTGGAAGCTCTAAGCTCCTCAGGATTCATCTTCCCGGGACCCGCAACAGCCTCAGACCTTCTAGATGCCTACACGAGAGATGCTTTGTAGGAACAGAAGAGGCTCCTACCATCCTTATCACCCAGGAAATTCCGGGGCTTTTGGGAGCTCTGTGTCAAGAACCAAGGACAAAGCCCAGCTATATCTCTGTGAGACTGCAGGCCATGAGAAATGCCTTCGTCTGTCCAAACTGGAACTGTGCGCAGTCTTCTGAAGAGTAGGGAAGACATCGTTCATCAGGGATAGGGAGCCTCGACTTACGCTTCCCTTTCTCATGTGTGAAGCAGGCATCTGTTCCTATTGTTGTATAGCAATACGCATCAAAATTGAACTGTCTGAAAACTAGGAACACGTTTATTAGCTCACAGGTTGGGGTTGGAGATCCAGGTGCAGCTTCAGCGTCTGGCTCCAGGTATGTCAGAGCTGTAGACAACACAGGCCGCAGTCGCCACGGGGGAGGTGTTTGTTTCTAGCTCACCCATGCAGTTGGGAGAGGACTGAGTTCCCTTTGGCGCATTGGACCCGGGGACTCAGTTCCGTGCTGGTGGCGGAGCAGCAGCCTCCTTACTTCCGGGTCACGTGGGCCTGCACAGGGTGCATGAAGTGGTTGGCTTGATTTCTTTTCTAATCACTTTGTTTTAGTGGGTCTCAAAATTCTGTGAGTGATTTTGGTCAAGTTGTTTCTGTTAAAAAGTGTTGATCCTAAGAACTAAAAACTTTTCACATACAGAGAGACACACGCCCACACAAATGGTCCCACAAACGGCCTCCAAAGCGTTCTCCTTCCCTCTATTTACACTGTTACGTCACTAACCAGTCTTTTACGATTACACTTAAATGGCCAACGGGGAGAAAGAGCACTGATGCTGGTCTCGGGCTGCTGATTCGGTCTGCGGAGACGGTGTTAGGATGCTATTCTGTTAGTCTTCTGAGCCTCTGGGTGGACTTAGTGACCTGGCTGGCTCCAGCAGCCCCTTTGCCCACTGCTTTGATGTCCCTACAATGACTGTCTTGTACTGTGAGCACCAAAACAGCCCAGCAGAGAGTATTTGGAGAAGCTCTTGACACAAACAGGCTGGCCTGGAAGGACAATGAGGACAGCATCCCCAGGTTTCAAGAATTTGGGGCCCTCTTCCAGCTTTTGGCCAGAGCAAAGATCAATGTTCCCTTTCAGCGCCGCAAATTTGCAAGTGGTGTGTGACAGGCAGCATGGGAAAAAGCCAGGCCCCATCTGGCTGTGGTGTTTCAGGAGCCTCCCTGGAGCAGCAAGATGGCTACCACGGCTTGGCCACTTTTGGCTGCGGTCACCGGCGATGTGGTCTCGATGAACACCTCTGGCCAACATGTTCCTGCTGGTGAAGTCACATGATCCTCCAAAGAGCTTCACGCAAGCGTCATGGGGCGTTTCAATAGACTCAGCCCCAGCTGGGACACTGATTGTAGCATAGGTGACCACCGTGCCAGGACCAACCGTGCCATGCCCGCTGCTGATCCTGCAGACATCCTGGGGGGACACAGGAAGGCGCATTAGCCTGGCAAGGTGGGCATGATGCAGTCCAAAGCTTCCAGAGCAGGCTTCCACCGGGGCTGCCATCTTTACGAGTGATTTTCCATCCCTTGAACCATGGCTCATTAGCAAATGCTCCAATACGTTGTCACCGTTCCAACCAGAAATTGGCACAGAAGTCACCGTGTCAGGGTAGTAGCCCTGTTCCTAGTGTAGTTGTGATTTCCCCAGCGGCTTCCTCCCGTCTCTTCTGGCTGTCGAGGGCTCAGTGGGAGCCACTGGGCCTCACCAACAGGGAGCTGTCACACACCCAGCATGGGAGCTAGAAGGGCACACTCGTGGGGCTGCCCGTTCTTGGAGAAACCAGCTTCAAATTCAGTGACACAAGCAGCCACAGCTGGGAGCGCAGTCGGCCTGAGATGTGCCTGTGACTGTGCCCGGGACCACGTGATGAGGTCTCTGTGTCCTGCGGCATCAGTGACAGTCACGTGATACGGGTCTCAGATCCCCACCTGCTGACGCCGTGCTCATGCTCAGCTTCGCTGTATCCAGTCCCCAGGCATGCTGGCCGGAGCCCTGCCCCAGCTCAGCGGCCTCTGTCTCAAAACTTCCGTGGTTCTTTTGGGAAGCCGCCACATATGTAGAATGGCGGAGGTGCACTTGCCTGAATCCGCGCATCTGATGACCACGATGTGGCTGGGCGTCTCTTCCTAGCCCACGTTGGCTTTGCTTAAGTGATGGTTTTCACAACATTTGTGCTCTTGCAGCAAACCCATTGCAAAAAAGTAGTGGTTGGTTTTGTTAGAGAGAGCAAGTCCAAAGGCAAGCAAGAGAGCACAAAATCATAGTTCTTTGGATGCTGATCTCAGAAACAGCATTTCGAGTTGGGGAGATAGCTCAGTAGAATAAGCACTTGCCTGGCAAGCGTAGGGTCCTGAGTTCAATCCCCAGTACTGAAAAACAAACAAACAAATGAACAAACAAATAAACAACGTCAACAAAAACATCATATCACTACGTTTACCACATTCTATCCATCCATTAGAGAGAAGCTAGCAGTGCCTAATGTAAGAGGAAGGGTTGTACAAGGCAGAAACGCCAGAAGGGGTGATTACTGGGGACCTTGTTGGGGTAAACTAAAGAGTTGCTAAGAAAGGCCAACAGCACAGTGTTTATAAAAACAATTGTTTAGAAATGTATTGTGCAAGCATTAGTTATTTCTGTGTCATGACTATATTATGCTTAATATTAATGATAAAATATCATGGCTCAATGACAACCATTACTTTTTGTAGAGAAGAAAAATCATAGACCACCCAAGCTACAAAGGGCATCTGAAGCCAAGGGCCAGGACCTTCACAGTGCAGAGAGTGAATGGTACATTCAAAGCCACTCGGATGGTGAGGACAGGTTCTCCGCAGGAGGGAGATATTTCCATTCCTTGGCCAGCACTCTTTGCTTTGCTATCTTTCCTCTGCGTAGGGTATCTTAGGTGGTTGGTCCAGAGTGTCGCCATGATGGGACTGAGAGGCACTTGAGAAATTAGCAAAGTCAGTTTCTGGGTATGTCTGTGACATGTTTCCAGTGACATGGGGTACGATGCAGTCCAAAGCTTCAAGAGGAGGCTTCCACTGGGGCTGCCCTCTTTACAAGTGATTTTCCATCCCTCGAACCACAGCTCATTAGCAGCTGGTTCTAATTTGCTGTCACGATTCCAGGCACTTGGACAGTGATCTGAAGAGGAGACCTGCCCCAAATGTGGGAAACATTACCCAATATACTGGGGGCCCAGATGGGTAAGAGCAGAGGTAGGAAGCCCACCAGCAGAGGTTCTCTCTGTCTCTCTACTCCAGGCTACTACTGAGTGGCCAGTTTTGTATCCCTGTGCTTTATACCTTGATGAACTTCCCCACCCCATTATCTGAAAATAATGGGGCTATTCAACCATGGAGTGAACCTTTGGAACCGTGAGCCAAAATAAATTTGTCCTTCTCTAAGCTGAGTTTCTGAGTTACTTTCTCCCTGTAAAGGCTAATTGTACTAAAAAAGAAAGAAAAGTACTCAGGAAGAAGAGCTCTTTAAGGTACTTCTTTGTTTTGTTTTGTTTTTGACTTTTTGAGGTGGTCTCACTATGCAGTCGAGGCTGGTTTTGAACTCCTTTTATAGTCCAGGTTGGCCTCAAACTTGAAGTGATCCTTCTGCCTCCGCTTCCTGAGTGCTGGGGTTACAAGTGTGTCTCTCCGCGCCTGGCTTTAAGATACTTCTTGATACCTTGCCAGTGGGATGGATGGTGCAGATGTAAAGAAGCAGAGGTTGGCTTTCACGTAGGTGCGCAGCGGAAGTGGCTGGGATCTTCCCGACCAGGTAGCAGCGTCCAGGCTGAGTCTTCAGTGCTTCCAGAGCCACCCGTGTGGAGAGGCTCAGAGAGCTAACTGAGTTGTTTAGGGCACCGTGAGGGTACTGGGCAGTCTCCAAGCTCCCCTGCAGTCCAGTGTGCCGCTGAGTGAGATGCACGGTGTGACAGCCCCTCAGATGAGGGCGTGCCCGAGAATGTGGCGGGAGGTCTGGGCACAGGGTCAGCAGGCCAAGCCTGCTGCATGACTGGCTTTCCAATGCAGTTTCGTGTGAACACATTTTGTTACTGCTGTTGACAGAGGCCTTGGTGCTGTAGTAGCAGAATTAAGAGATTGTACCTGAGATTCTGCGGCCTGTGCAACCTGAGGAGGCTTATGGGGTTCTTAGCCTGTGCTGACCCTGAGGGACACAGGGGCCGCTGGTGCTGTGAGGAGCTCAGAGGAGACCTTGGAAGTGACTTTCAGGGAAATAAGAGTAGAAGCCAGGTCAGCCCAGGCAGGGGTTTGGAGTTCCAGGGTGTGGCAGAGGAGGATGAGAGGCTGGAGACGGATGCCTGAGCAGGGTGGGAGGTGTACAGTGGGGTGCACGCATAGGTGGAAGGGGACAGCACAGAATCGGAGACTTGTCAGCGCGGCGGTGGGGTCCCCAGCAAAGGAGGCCCTGGGTGGCCAAGGGACGACCGCGGGAGGAGCCGTGGTGGCACCAGGTGCCCCATAGGCTCTGTGTGTTATGTGCTGAGGCCGCCAAGCCTGAGGAGACACAGCTGGACGTGGCTGTTCTCAGGTGATCTTTGTACCTTGGAGACACACAGTCAAAACCTAAGAAATCGAGTAGAGAGATGAAAGAAAAAATGGATGACGACCTCAGGGAACACAGGCGGCTGTCCGAAGGGCTCACTGGATAAGTGTGACAATGGACATTTTCAGGACAAAAGTCTATTTAAGTACGTAAAAGTAAAAAAGAAGATCATTGAATATTCAGAAAAAGCCTGGCCTCAGTTTTCAGATAGCTGCCGTTTAACTTTCTCTGAATCATTTTTGGTGACATGTGTTGTTATTTATGTTTTCAGGGGCCAGCCAAGCCGGAAGTCGGCTCTCTCCCTGCTCCCCTCTCTGTCCCACGCTGCTGTCTCTCTCTGGGCTGCACATGTGCACCTGGGTACGCGCAGGCATCCACAGAGCTCGCAGCAGCAACTTGAGCTTGCAGTTGTCTTTCGTGGGGACAGGTCTTTGCATGACTGAGTTCTGCAGAAATCCCTTGCTCCTGCGCCAGCTGCCCACACGCCGGCTGATTCAGTCACCGTGTCTCTTTGCTCTCACATTCCCTCCCTTCCGCTCTTGGTGGCGTTAACCTGGTTCTAAAGCTGCTTGCGAAGTGGCCTGGGCCACCCTGCTGGGTGTCACATATGCAGACGTGGGAAGGCTGAGGCGTCCCCGCCCTTGGGCAGAGTGTTGGGGTCAAGCAGAGCTGGCCTCGGACACGGCTCTTCACACTGCCACGTGATCTTGGGCTATCTGTGGAATCTCATGAAGCCTCCGTGTCTTGCAGAGTACAACAGGGGAAACATCGAAACTGATTTCAATGAGACATGAGAACTAAGTTAAGATGTGGTGCGGAATAGGTTCTGCGGGAGATGATGCACCCCTAGCCTGGAGGACTCCAGGTGCCTCTTAGGCATCCCCCTCCCCGACTTTTTATTGACTTGACTTGTTCTTGGCAGCCATGAGCTTTATTATACATGTGATAGGATGCTTTCATCACTGTGCAAAAAGTCATATCTTTCCTGCCTTGGTTTTTGCATCTGACAAATGGGTATAACTGGAACAGTGGCTCCAGTGGTTGCTAGGCGGTTTATGTGACCTATGGACCTAAAGTGCCCCTGGTCTCACTTGCCGTGTGGAGAATCAAGTAATGCTAGATGTGCTGGCCACCTTCGTTTCCTCATTTCCTGAGCAGAGTCTGGGATGCCTTAGGCATTCAGTACATGTTCCTCAGATGGATAGTAACTCAGTGAAGAAAGCTCTCTGTTGTCCACGATGTCTACTGAGCTAACATGGTGGAAATGTGACTAAAAAGACAAGCGAAGAACAAGAGGAGGGATCTGGGGAGGGAGCTGGTGTAGTGTCTGAATGGCAGGAAAGGTACCCGGCCTGGGATGGCACTGCCAGCCCTGGGTCACACCGGAAATACTGGGGCTAGCGCTCGGCTTCTTAAAGTTACTCAGGCGTTTCCTAGAAGGCCCAAAGACTCAGAGATGCTAAGAAGTACACAGGCAAGAAACGTAGTCGCCCTGTGGATGGTAGGAACCCAGCTCATGTGGATTACCTTCCCCAAGGCAGCCCTGGGCATTGTGGGTCGGTTCCCAAATTGTCTTCTTCCTTAAGGAAAAGCCTGGGGTCATTCTGAGAGAGGTACTAGGGGGAGCGAAAAGCCTCCCTTCTGCCAACTGTCCATGTCTCTGGCCCTGAAAGTTTCAAATATGTCACTTCACGCAGCAAAGCTGAGGGTGTGGCGTGCCAGAGGCCACCCAGGCGCCTGGCATGGTGAGGACAGCGCAGTCTGTAGAGCTGGGATGGCTGCCACGGAGAGGAGAGGAGTCCAGGTACCAGGAAAGGCGGACCAGAGCCCGGCTTCTCCAAGTCTCCGGTAGGAACACAGTCTGGCCAAAAGCTTGACTTTAGGTTTTTGAGCTCTAGAATCACAATATAATAAAATCATAACGTTGTCACCACATTTGTGGTAACTCATTATAGTAGCAGTAGGAAATCGAGCAGTCCCTCTTTCTTTCACTCTTTTTGACTCAGGAGAGCAAACCTCATCCTCTCTGAATGTTTTTCCTGTTTACCCTGGCATTGTTCTTTCTGATGTCAACTCTCAAAGAAAACAGGCAAGCGGCTCCCCCATTTACAGTACCCCACTTCCCTTCTTCCTCATTTTCCTAACTTTTCCCCTTCAGCCTGGGCCCGGCAGGAGCAGGGGAGAGCTCCAGCTGTCGGCCGCGTGCTGGCCTCCTAGCCTGTCCTGCGGCCCAGGACCCCAGATTTCTTTATCTAGAGGCGATGCCTCACCAAGCCCTCGGCCGGTGAGGTCACCCTTCTCCATGCCCGTGGTCAGGTTTGAACCGAGGCCACAGCCCCTTGGCTCATCTTTCTGCTTCTGTCTTCTTGTGCTCAGCCCCGTGTTTTTATTCCTAGCAGACCTGCGACCACCAGATCTCTTCCTCTAACTCTCCAGTGCTCTTCTTGGTCTCTCCATGAAGCCCCGGCACCTTGCGCGGTGTTTAAGGACCTGCCAGTCAGCTCTCAGCTACCATTTGGGTACCCGCTGGTACCATGCTCCCTGGGCGATTATATGTGCCATATTGTCACATTGTCCTGTCAAGGGGGGCGTGCTGCTTGTTTGCTCATTTGCACAAAATTCCGCTCACCACATAGGACTCTGGAGTTTCTCAGCCCTGGAACGCCCTGGCTCTGGCCTGGGAATTTTGCTACTCTATGCCCGATCTACCCTTGACTGCTAGATAACTTTCCCCAGACCCTGAATCTGAAGTCTGTGCTGCAAAGAAGCAGGAGGAGAAGATAACCCATCCCTTTGGCGGTGTGGCGGCCGTAACACCCGTTTCCTCCCTGGCAAAGGGGCTGTGAGGCTCGTGGTGGCAGCTGGGGTCCAGGCTGCTGTCTTCACGCCTTCATGAAAAACAAAAAGTTTTAGGCAGTTGGCTAATTTCATGGTAGGATTTTAGCTCTGATTCTGGTTATAGAACTTGCCATGCTTTTATTTTTTTAACTAAAAAAATTATTTATTTATTTATTGAGTATAGAGTCTCACTATGCAGCTTGGACTCATAGAGATCTTTCTGCCTCAGCCTCCCCAGTGCTGGACTCCTGGTTTCGGTAGCCAGCACACCACTCCCAGGGTCCCAGGGCCAGCAGAAGATGTGGTAACTGGGGGTCAAACATAGGTCCTTGGGCCTGCCTGGTAGGCACTCAGAGCACTGAGCTATCTGCACTGCCTTCCCTTCTCTTTTCTCAGTCTTGGTCTTCAGCTTCCAAGAAACTGCACACGGAGCTTCCCCAGCGCCTTCTAAGCAGCCGTTTCTGCCTTAGCAGGGTGACTTAGGTGCCAAGTAGAGTAAGAGATCCGAGCTCTGCCGTTCCGTGAGGCCATGAGGCATCCCTGCCCCCCCCCCCCCCCCCCCCCCCCCC